>VXAY01000232.1:1828363-1849255 GCA_013399855.1 Oxyruncus cristatus
ATTTCAGCTCACGGCAATCAGTGTTTTATGGGCTTCCTGATTTAAAGGTTGTCTATTAGTATATTAATTAGCCACCTATGGACTCATCTTTTATGAATTTATCCAATCTCTTATTGAACTTCAGTCAAAAATAAAGATCAAGAGATTAGTGTTTTAATTTATAGATCATGAGCATGGAATTATGTAAAGGCAGAAGGAAAATAACTATTCCTATTTCTAGACCGATTCATAGTGACATTTAAATGAAAATGGCTTAATTCACAAATCAAAGCAAATTCTCCATTTTTATAAGTCAAAAATATTTGCATCAAAATAAGATAATTTAGTCTTCTTAAACCCACCTCAAAAATAACAGTTTTTCAAGTGTAAAAAAGTAAAACTCCATAAATATCCATAAATGTAACACAATTAAGGTAAATGCAAAATTAATGACTCAAAAATTACTAATTTACTGGCACACTTACAAAGTGCTAAATTACCATCTCACCACAAGACATGGGAAACGAGTGGTAAAAGTATGATTTTACTGACAAAACTCAGGTTTTTTCAATATAGTGAAAAAATCCCTGCACTGTGCAAGCCCCAAGGGGTATCAAAACCAAAAACCCCACTGACGGAAAACTGAGGCATAAATTAGCAAACAAAGGTGTTTACCAGCGCCCTCCTTTAACACATTCCCTACCTGTGCCAAAGATTTACCAGTTACAATGCTTTTAAGCACTGTCTTATCCTTACACTTAAGAATTAAAGAATTAATCTCAGATGTCCCCAGTTTTTTTTCTGACGTATAAAAAGTTGTCCTGTAATGCTTTCGGGGAGGCTGTAGTGGTATAGTCAATATTACGATAAATATTGCAAGGATGATTTGAAGTTACATGAAATCTCTCAGTGCTGCCTAACTCCATTTTTCTGCAGCATAGCTTGTGCCTTTTGCTGCAGCACAGCGTGCTTCTGCAATTCCAGCTTCAATTTGAAACAAGACTTGCAGGTACAGAGCAGTTATTCCCTTTTTGCTTGCATATACCGTTTCCACTGCAATTTTTCATTGTTCTGAAATGACCCATCAAAAATACAGGGCACAAGATTTGTCTGTAATATAGTATTTCTGTAGTGCTTTGTGCCTCAGTGATTGCTGTAATTTAAACCTTATAATAAAAAAACAGATTAATCAATAAAATTTCAATTTATAGTATTAATTTGGAACTGTTTATTTCTTCCATGAAACACCTTTTCTGTTGTGATTTACTCAAACAGTTTGTCCTCCTGGAGTACTTGCACAGCATGGCCAGAAGCAATCATACAAGATATGCTGCGTTAGCTTAAATGACAGAGAAACGCATTTGGTCCAAGAATATGTAGCTGGATCTATTTATGTGGACAGTAAAATAAGTTATAAAGTGTTTTCTTTAATTTATTATTTGCTCCTTTCAGAGTAACTAATTTTAAAACATATACCAAAGTTAATGTGGCAAAATTACATGGCACTGAAATCAAGATGCCACCTGAAATAAATTACTACATTTGTTCTTCCTATTGCCAAGCACCAAGGACAGAGCCAAACGACACAGTGCTTAAGAGAACGTGAGCTACACAATACTCTCCCTTCCGAGCTTAAAATACCACAAGAGCAACATTCACACCTCTGCTCCTGCCATCCAGGAATTTTTCCACTCTGTGTCACCTCAAAACAGAAAAGCAAATTCAAGCCCAGGAGCCAGGCTCTGTGCCTGCTCTCACCCAAGTGCTCAGTAGCTCTGCCTTACAGGGCTGTGGGCCTCAGCTGTTCCCAATTCTACAGCAGAAGTGTATCGAGATGCTTTTGGCTGTGTACGCAGAAAGCATCGCCGAGACGTTTTCATGAAGCCTCACATTCAGGGTCCATCTTTGGAAGTAATTTGAAATCCATTAACATGTTATTTTTAAGCACATTTTGATCAGTCAGTAAAATTAATCACCGGCAAGGCTATTGTTTTAGTAAGATTCTTTCCAGCCCTCCTGTCAGCCCTAAAGCTGGTTGATCTCCAGGGTTGAGTACTATAAGAATTTGAGCACCATGAGACTCAGGCTTCAGTGGGTTTGTATTGCTCCTGGGATGTTGCCCTTTTGCTCAGCAAACCCCTCCAATCTATCAATCAATATGTGCCATGTGCGAGCCACTTTGCCTTGTTCCCTCAGAAAATGGAAGTTTAAGTCTTGTTCATATTTTTCTGAAGCTCTAGAGATTCAGGTTCCTAATTTTTGATCAGACACCTACAGTTTGAGCTCAGAGCTCAGCTTTCTGCAGCTACCGTACATGAGAAATTGCTTCTCTACAGAGGAGATGCTCACCTGCCAGTACAGCATGAACAGCAAAACAGATTTAGCCCAGTAACACACAAAACATCAGACCTGAAGTGACTTGCACATGAGTGATAAGCCAATTTCCTCCCTAAACAGCTGCATTGTCACTAGAGAGCGTAAAAAATATCTAAATAGGAAGATGGTTCAATATAGTTTTAAGTCATCACTGTGACTCCGACAAGAAAATAAAAAGCAGCAGTGTCCATCATATGATCTTACTCATTCCTATCACCCATCTCCTACCTATGCCTTGCTCTTGCAAGTATTTTTCATCCCACAAAATTCTAATTACTCCAAGGGAAAGAAAGCCTCCCTTGGGTTTTTGTTTGCGGGTTTCTGGACTGGGTAATTATTTAATCTTACAATTCCCAGGCTACTCTGCACAGCCACGCAAAGCTTTGCCACAAGCTCAGTGGAGGAAAAGTAATGGAGAAAGCAGAGAGGAAAAAGCATCTGAGAAAGCCAGAAAGGAGACTCCTTTTTCAAGAGCCATTGCCAACAAGCAAGTGCATCAAAGTACAGGCTAAGAAAACTCAGAAGTCTAATGCTAACAAACAAAACTTGAGTCTATTTCTTGGTCTTCATCAAAAGGAAGATTAGTTTTAAACCTTTGAAATTCTAGTTCCACCATCAAATCTGATGTTTTATTGCAGCTGCATTTCACACAGCTGTTAAAATACAGTCCAAAACAAGAACATTAATTTTTCAGTTAAGTCACTCTCAAAAACAACCCCTGTTTTTCCAGGGGAAAAAAAAAAAAAAAAAAGAGAAGCGTCTCACCTCACTGCTTTTTCCTCACAGAACCGTTTCACATAGCACCAATAGTGACAATCTTGAAGTCCTGATATACTCTAACAGAAATTGTGACCAGCTGAAATTCAATGCAGCCGGGAAGTTTCTTTACCCCTACCCTCAGCAGCAACTGCCTAGAACAATTAGAGGGCCTGTGCACTTCAAAAGCACGCTGCTACAGTCTGCTCAGTTTTCCACTCTTAAAGAAAACTGTTCAACTAGGAGAAGGAGCACAGGGGGTTTATTGTATAAACCTATAAAGTGTCATTCTATACAAACAAGAAGATAAAAGTAACGAGAAAAATGAGATCATGCAGAATAACTTTTGAACCAGTAAGTGTTAACAATCCAGAATGTGAGAGACAAAGGAACTGTGCTGACCAGTGCTGGGCACGTTGGGAATACGCAATCAGCTGTTAGAGACATAACAAATGAACTAAGCTGGGAGTATTTTAGATAAAGCAGGCATATTCCTACCTAATTACACTGAAGTCAAATAAACTCAAGGTGGGAGCAAAGAGGATAAATGGGGTATTTGCCCTCAGTTATCTGTGTAGGAGGCTCTTCTCTCTCAATGGTTCTCCCGTGGTAGGTCAGGCTAAGCTGACACACCTGAGCTGGCACAGAACCCGCTGGAAGCAGGAAGAGCAGAGGGAAGAGTTAAAGCTCTTAAAAAACACTACTGAATTCTCTTTACAGCTCTTTTCATTGAAATGCTTCTGAGCACTTCAAAATGAAGAATCACACAGAGATGATAGTCTCTCTCCTACTCAAAATATTGATAAATGACCATTCATTAAATCCCTCCGAGAAAGCTATTAACAGGATCCTCCTCACTATTGCTCCCGGTGCTCCCTCACGCTCCACAGATAAAACAGAGGAGGTTGGCATTGTTCATTTAATGGAAAAAGGAGGCAGTGGCTTGAAAACTTGCTCCCACAGATGCAGTTACACCAAACTGAGCATTCTCTTTAGGAAGATACCTTTTTTAATCAACTAAACACATTACATTGAATGAGCATAAGATTTCAGAAAACAGGCTGATGTTACATGAACAGCAAGTAAGCTCTAAGTGCATCTTCTCAAGAGAATATTTATAGTCAATTAAAAATAAGTATCAATAAACCCTCTAAAAGTGAGCTGACACCGAACATCATATTTTTATGACATAAAAATACTGGTACTTATTTTTATAATTCCAAAAAAATAGATTCAACCATACATATTTACAATATGAAATAAGAATTGAAAATTGAACAGGTGACAGTTGTTTTAATTAAAACACATTACTATTTGAAGTGACTAGTTTAAATCACACACTGAACAGCAAGTTGGACAATATGACTACTTTTGCTAAAATAATGTTAATGTAAAATATGCTAATAGTCTAAAACAGTGATAAGAAAGAAGGATAAATGAGGCTAATTTATCCTACTTCTTTCTTCAAAAACTACTTTACTGTTTCTCTCCTGCTGTCTGGAAAGCCATTTTATTTTGATGGCAAAGACTGAACGTTATGTACTTTTGCAATGAAGCCTAATACAAGGACTAATCTGTGAAGTGGCTGGATTTTCTCTCTGTCTGTATTTTCAGATAAGTGCTCTACAGTCGAATGCACTATCTTTAAATACTTTTTACTTCTCTTCTGGGCACTGAAGATGAGACCATCATAATTGTCTCCACCAGTGAATGCTTTTAAGTTTTCTCTACAAGTCTTTATTTTCCTCCTTTTTATCTTAAGAATACTAATTTTTTTCTAAAATACTTTTTTTCTAAATTTGAACTTCCAAACGAATTCACTGAAATTCCTGAGACTGACAAGACCACGGACTATTTTTTTTCTTTTAGCACATAAACGTGCCAGAGTTTTAAAGACAGACAAAATTCAAAGATGATTCAAGTTGCTTTATTTTCTGTAGATATTTATTTCAAACTGCACCAAGACAATGCAAGCTCCACACCTGCAGAGCCACAGCATGTGCAGTAGAGCAGTAATGTATCCAGAAACAGGAGCTCCTGGATTGTGCACGTACCAGGTGATATACAGGACTCCCTGGAATTCTTGACAAATACATATCACCCTCTAAAAGATCTCCCTTGAGGTTATCACTGGCTTTCTTCTCATCCTGGGAGTTTTTGAGGTTTCACTTCTTCCCTCTCACCAGTACCTGGCTTAAAGAACAGCTTTCTGCAGACTCAGCTGGATTTTAGGACATATAAGAGTTAAATATTTAAATAATCAATGCACTTGGGCCCCCTGCTATGATTCAGAGAGGTTTACAGAAAAAAAACCCCTAACTTCCACTTAACCTATCTTGTCCACTGCACACGTAGTACAGGTATGAGATAATGATGTACCTTTTCCTTTCATTTCTCCTGTTTACCAGCAGCACGTAAGGACAGTCAGAGCTCTCACACCACAGCTCTGTGATGGGAATGAAGGTTAAGGAGAAGAGAAGCCCACCTACACTACAATAAAAGTAAACATTTTTCCCTTTCAGTATTCCTGGCAGTATCTGTTTATAAATACACAAGTCTGTTGTGAAACTCAAGGAACTAAACAGCAAAGCAGCAACGTGTGATCCGGCTGATCTGCACTAGAGTAGGTTTTCCAATCCTTCAGTTGTTGAATATTCGAAATTCTAGACGTTTAGCAAAAGCAACCATCAAGTCTAGTGGGAATAAAGAAAAATATTTACTGAGCCTTTAAATGTTCTCCAAACTATGACTGTCAAGGTTATGTATTATACTACTGAATACCCCCCACTGACTGTCAGTGGATTACTAACCATCTTTTCACTTTTCCAGTGTAATCTAATTTGCAAAAAAGCAAAAACAAAGCTCTTAGTGCTTTCAAGAGCAGAAATTTGTCACTGACACACGAAGGAGACCAATAGAACCATGAGTAAAATGACACCAAAATTAACCAGCAGCAATTACAGTTAAAATACTAAATGTGAATACAAAAATATTGCTGAAAACCTCTAATTTGTCGGCAGTAATTAACACAACTGTAGCCATCTCTCCTTTATTCATTATGTCTTTATTCTGTCAGTTAAAACTATTTATAGTAATTCTGGGTTGATTCACCATAATTTCCCTCCACCCACAACCGTTTGTAATTTTTCCTTCAGTAATTTTATAAACTTAATACTGAGGTTTGGTTTTTGTTTTTGTTTTTTTTTTCCATTTCCATCTGCTGGTAAAAAACCACCAACTTTCTTACTATATTTATCAAAGAAAGAAAAAAAATCAGGGGTCAGCACGGCCCCCATTGAGCAGCACAGTTTTAAAAAGTGCACATTGATATTCATTTTCCTTCTAATTCTGCAGATGCATATTAGCTCAATGAAGGAACTGAGTGGATAATGGGAAAGTGTTTATTCTACATTGTGAAATAGTGAGCCTGGAAAAGTAATAAGTTTTGACGTTTAAGATCTTTCTATTTCTATTATATGAATGTGAAATATGAATGATTATTTGCTTCTCTTCTAAAGAATGCCATTCCTAATCTAGCCTTGATCAAAGTGATAGAAAATCAGAATAAAAGTACAATGTAATAAAATACACAGTGGGCATTCAAGTCGCTATACATTTAAAACAGACTTCAAAAAGTGGTTCAAAGTTCACCTGGAATATTCCTCCCTATTGCCTCAAATGGGGATGAACTTACCACTAAGTTACTCACTAAAAACTAGTTAAATTCCAAGTACATTTGAGAAAAAAGTACTTGTAGGTGGTTTGTAAATTCATTGACTACAATATTCAGTATGAATTCTCTACTGAGCTTTCATAAACTCTCTCTTTAGAAATATTCTGTAGTGCTCCGAATAAAGAAAATTCCTCTGTTTTGGAACTTTCTCAGCTTTGAAGTACTTGCCATGACCTCTGTGTTCACCAAGCCAAGTTCATATTGCACTCACCAACATCATAGATTTTGAATAAAAACTAATTTTTTGGCCAGGACACCAATTTACCAGTATTTGCTTGGAAATATCTGAATGCAGTACATGTTGTTTAATATTTGGCTTACATATTTATGTACATATATATGCAGAAAACCAATAGAAAATTGTATCTGCTGATCTTGCACATATAAACCCCAAAATGCGTGTGTCTAAAGATCTGCACCCTCATGTATATACACCCACATCCTCCAATGTGCAAACCACACATGCATACGAATAAGCACAAACGTTTCAAACCCATACACAACTTTAACTGTGCATAAACAGCATCATCCTAATAGTATCTGGAAACAGCTTAAAGACTGGTGTAAAAATCATCAGTGGAAAAAAAAAAAATCCACTTCTCTTCATTGCAAATGTTTGTTAAATGTAAATGCTGATATTCTACTCCTTAGAAGAACATTTGTCTGCATGTGGAATTTCGTGATAGAAAGCTTTAGAGTCCCAGGTTTCTCTAGATAAACCCCACTGGTTTACTGATGCATGAATGCACTGAAATTGAATTACTGTACAACAGCAATTACTTTTCACAGTACAGTTATAATGAGAATCAGCTTCACAATGAACACCAGGTAGCTACAGTAGGAAAAGTTAATAAAAAGAAGTCTCTTATTTGCATTTTCCACTGCAGCAATGGTAGCTGCCTTAAAGAAAAATCATCCTTAACACTCGATTTGCCATCCTGCCAGTAAATCAACAATCATTTTTACAGGATCTCTTTATTTCCAAAGAAAGACTAATGAAAATAGAAACTGAAATGCACAGCTAAAGTTTTAGTAATAGCTTTTGGGATATTCCCTAATAACTCACTTATCTTTCATTTTGCTTTCTTTTTCATCTCCCTCTAGCCTTCTTGGAATTTTTTCCCACTATGCCAATAACTAGGAAATGTTAAAGCACCAAAAAAACAATTTTAATTCCATCCCTTTTTCCATGTCAAGTTTATTGCCGTAGTCATTTGTTACTGAGCATTGTGTCAGAGTGCCCCATTGCTGTTCAGTTTCAAATGAGTGGAGTCACTAAAGTATCATAAAACTTACAAATTATTTAAAAAATCATGGGTAACTTTACATTAAGACTGATCAAGCACATTTCCTATGAGTGAAATCACTAAAAATCCAGGAAAAGCATCTGCAGTAATACCACAAGTGACAGCAGACTACACAAGGCTCTCAAAGGGATTATTTGTATTTGGGCAGTAAGATTTTTACCAACTCAAGTGTCATGATCTTAAAAGTAAATGGATGCATCTACCTTTGTCACAGATAGAAACAAAACATCAGCAACACTGAATCAAAGTGCTTGTCAGTGATTTTAACTTCATTCATGTCACAAATACCTCAAAATAGAATATAGAGTTGCCTGCCTGAAGTTCATTCACGTAGGGCAGTATTATGAAGGAAATGGTTAACAGGAATATCCTGAACTGACATAAACCTGAGGTAAATAGTGAATGCTGGGAACAGGGGGAAAGTTGCTTGCAAGGGTTTCCATCAGTAAGTAGATGACAAAAGGTTATATAATTGGGTTAGTACTTTCAGTTTTCCATTTATCTTATGTATCTGACAGCATAAAAATAGGACATTTTGTGATAGGATAATTGCCTACTGAAGGGTAATTCAAACAGGGGATGAATATGATAAAAATCACACTGAACCAACTAATCACTATGAAAAGCGATGAGACAGAAAGATAAAAATTCAACCAGAATATTAAGGGGGAGAAGAATATTCTCAGAGGGAGAAGAGAGTTCAAATGTGATAGTAGCTTTGAACAAGCTACTGTGTTTGAAACTATAAAGCAAAACAAAACAAGGATGGCCTTTCCAAGCCATCCTATTTCTATATTTCCTGGTCTTTCTTCTTGGCCTTTTCTACCAACCAAAGATTTCATATACTATGGCTTTCTGAATATTTGTCACAGATTCCTATGTCTGCTAGAACCCAAAGAATTACATTGCTTAAAATGTTTTATCTAAAAAGTATTTCAGATTAAACCATGGATATTGATGTCTACATGAAGCTAATACAACCCGTATTGCAGGGTAACAATTTGGTGCGTTTGTGGAATATGTTTTCTGAGCCCTTAGATTTGAACCTTCACTATGATGACACCATTATTTTAAGGTTGAGAGATATTTGTAGGGTACTTTTCATTCAGTATTGACCCCAACGCATCCAACAAATCTGAACTCTATGTTTCAGTGCTCTTGCACGAGTTTCCATCAAAAGCTTATATCAAAATTGTATTATTTTAGAGGCAAGATGTTCAGGCATCAGAGTGGAGCAGAGATCTTAGGAGTTACAAAACTCCTGTGGACCTCTCTCTCCAACCCAGATATGAGGGGAAAATTAGTTTTGATGCACCACAGATGGAACTCATGTAAAACCTGCACTGTACCAAAGGTTTTTGTACTTCTCAGGATGTAAAACACAAACCACTACATACTACTAGAGCATAACAGGTCACCCACTACAGCTCTAGCAACCAAGATGGACCACTTTGTGTAATTATGCAAAAATTAATTGCTCTATTGGAAAATACACTCAACAGATCATTTCTTAAAAGAAGTGACCATGTCCAAACCAAGCTTTTAGCTTCCTTTCCAAAGATAGAAACCTTTCAAAGCAGGCTCTTGATTTCAGTCACTTTTCCTAGCACTACAATCCATTCACTCAATATTATACACATGGTTTAACTTCACAGATTTTGGGCCCGTTTTCACTCAGAGCATGGTGGCCTATATTGATCCCACATTTTTTCTCCTCCTTAGATAAACACACCATCTGTTTGAAGAGACCACACCTGTTCTAAACATTTGTTAGGAAGTTCTAATTGAGACACAAACTACTCTTCCCCACCAGCACTCCTCAGTCTAGGAATTCTATTCCCTCACCAGCAAGAGTGCAGTGAGTTGGTCACTTCTCGCTCTAAATGAGTGCTGCTAAGGAACAAGGAAAGTAGTTCTCCCCCGAGTCAATATTCTGCAGGCTTCTGGAAGCTGTTGCACACATATTAAAGTGTAGTTTTTCCTCTGAAAAACAGACTGTAAAAATAGCATTGCGGGGTTCCATATTTATTGTCTTTCTCTGCTTCCCTGCCAAGCGCGCTCAGTTTTACAAGCTGAAATATGTTTTACTTCACTGCCAGCCCAGAAAATTCAACCTCTAAAATGTAGCCAAATTCCTTCCTCCCTTTTGCACTGTAACAAATAATACAAGACTGGAGGCAAAATTGTATCTACAGCTACACAAATGGAATCCCTGTCCTGGGGTGATGCTTTCAGCTCTGCAGTTGAGACACAAATGCCTTCAATTCAATTGAGCAGACAAACCTGGCTGAAATAGAGTAGCTGCTGGTAAAGAGCATCCCCATAACATCCTGTTACATTGCTGACACAGGTGATGTAACAGGAACTACTGTTCCAGGCAGTCACCTCCATTTCTAGCAAAGAATAATGCAAAAGGAAAACATAAAACGGGAAGATCATTTATTCCTTGAGGACCTACAAGTTACAATGAGCTCCTCTCATAAAAGTCAGAATTTTTTCTTTTTCTTATGGTAAACCTAATAGGCACGAAAGCTACTGCAAAAGGAGGATCAGAATGGAGATTTAAAAAAAAAAAAAAAAAAAAACCACACAAAAACTTACAGATGTACAGAAAGCTGGCTAGTTACTTAAGGATCATTATTAATTTGCCTGTAGAGTGATGTAGTACTTACCACAATTAAAGGAATTTTGTATTAAGATCCATTTGAAGTCTATGCTTGTTTCTCTTGATTTGAACTAAAGGACAGTTATTGAACTCAGATATTTCCCTGCAATACTATTTTTATATAGTTGAGCAGTGAAATTAAGTCTGCTTTGGTTGGATATTTTGAAATCTAACATTTTAATGCACAACCATATGTAGTTATGTTTTCCTGCACACAAATGATACCTTACAAACTCATATCAGAAATTGGTAGTCCAAACCTGATTACACTGTCTTACATTTATCCACTGAAGGTATAAATAATTTATATCTATTCTCTTGAACACTGCTCCTAAAATACTTCTGAACGCTTTAGCATTTCCACTTCGGCACCTTCAATTGCTAGTACAGCCTTCAGAGCAAAACCTAAATTACATACTTAGTTTTATATCACAGAAGGAAATAGCAGGTTGATCTGCTGCTTACCCGTACAGCTTCAGACTTCTTATGAAACATTTCTTCCATATTCTTTGCTAACTTTTTCACAAGCTGGAGGCCATCAATTTCTTCTATTGCAACATCCTTCTCATATTCTTTGTATTTCTGGAAGAACAAAAAAAAAATAGTGAAAAGTTATTCACAGGGAACCAGTTGAAATTTTGACAACTAATTATTAGTTTCATATTACACTTTTGCTGACATTCTTCATTTACTTGACATTTATTGGTGTGACAGAAGACTGCCTTGTGCCAAGATGCCATCGCAGGGAGAGAACAGCTTGGAACCAGAACTCCATTAAAAAAAATAATAAAAATATTTATCTCGTGCACTGAAGGAAAATGGTAATTCCCCTTCACACCATTTAAATTAGTCCTCTCCATAATTAAACAACAGCCAAAAAAAGTAGCAAAAAAATACATGTATCCCATCCAAGAACCATTTTAAACCAGTGATATGCTTGGCAATCCACTGAGTCTTAGCAACCTGGAATCCTCCTCCTCCTAAGCAGAACTTCCTGTAGACATCTATTCCACAAGCTGCATACAATGCTTACACTATAAATACATACACTACAAGCTTGTCAGGACATTTCCATGCAAAGAAAACCCTAAACAAATCACATGAACGTGAGTCTTCATCTGAACACAGGCATAAAAGCATCCCTTATGCAAATAGGGATGAGCATCACCGTGCGGTCCCGTGTCGCCATGTGAATCTCTCTCAGAATGCCTAGGCACTAAAAATATGTTCAGAACAGGTTTTATCTTCTATTTTCTGCATATCAATTTTTTTTCTTTATCAGTGTTTCTAAGGAAGCTTGTAAGAATAACTTATTTTAATTTTCTTTCCCGTGTCATTCCAGTACATCCCCCACTCTAAGAACGGATGGCTTGCAGTACACTTGTTTGCTCATCTCCTTCTAAAACACGTGTGGTTATGTTGAACTGATCACTGCCCATTTCCAAACCCTCACAGCCTCTTCACAACCTGTACCTCCATGACACCGCAAGGAAGAAGAAAGGCACACCTGGCTTTTGCCGGTTTTATCCCTGTGTGCTAAAAATACCTTCCAAAGCCTTAGGACAACCCACAGTACACAGTATTTGAGTCAATAAAGTGAAATGGTATTATTAAAAAGATTTATCATTAGAATTTGCCTGCAGAACTACGATTATCTCCAAACCTTATATAACTCCAGAGAGAGAATGAAGAATAAGGCAATGAAAAACAGTGGTTCAAAGTGCCTGGATGAACATTAAAATGATCAAAACAGTGAATAAGTCACGACCAGTCATGTCCTGGCTGGTGATGGAAGAAAGGATTCTATTTTAAGAGAATGTTGTGCCCATTTCTTCCAACAAAAACTAATTTTCAAGGTAGAATGACACCTGGGACTTGCTTTAAAATTTATACTTCTTTGTGAAAACTTGTGTGAACATTTTAAAAATGAAACAATATTTGATAAAACATTATTTTTGAAATTGTCTGCAAATTAAGTTAAAACTACAAAGTTGCCAGTAAATATTCAGGGCAATAAAGTGTTTACACTCTGTAATTCCAGTAATAATTTTGTTTTTCCACACTGTTTCCTGTGGTGAGTCTCTAGTCTGAGACTTTGATAGCAGCCTAAGTAACCTCAGAAACTTTAAGCAGATCAATTGTGTTTTGCTCCCTTGAGGAAGGAGGGGAGATTTGGTTTTTTCCCCCCTTCTTGGTTGGCACTTAGATACCATGAGCAGAGTTCTGATTTCAACTCTGCAGGCCCATTTATGCCATTACTTGAGATAAGAGTGGTTTGTCTACAATAGAAAAATACGTTTTTATTATTTACTGGAGTAAATACAAGAACGTAGTAGACAGAGAGGTAAATGTTATTGTAACAAATACTTTGATAAATTGTAGTAAATGATCAGTAAATTGAAAACATTGCCAGGTAATTAATGATGTCAAACTCTGTCCACATCCCACAGGATTCGAAGCTTTGGAGAATTTAAAACAAATGAAGTACAAATTTGAATCACTTATTTCCAGCTGCACAGATCCTGTTCCACATCACCTTCTGATAAAAATGGTTTCCTTTAGGCTTGACCTCTGAGTTCTTAGAAAGCATTCTAAAATACATCACTGGAAGAGACTGCTTTCAGGTCATCAGATTTATTGATTTAAGCTTTGCCATCAAGTGAAGAAAACCAGGCAATTACTGTGTTTGTGTGAAAACTGAACGGTACAGTTGAAGTCCACAAAATTTTCTAGGCACACAAAATCCTACCACATACTCTGTTAAGCTCTTGTGAGAGCATATTAAAAAGCCACACTTCTCAAATTTGATTAACCAATGCTTTTGAAAATTAAAAATAACTTGTACTCAAAATAGATGTGAATTATTTCTGAACTGATAATTTATGATTATGCTTGCTCATAGTACATAAATTCTTTTTTTCCTAATTTTAATGCCAATGTTCCAACGCAAAAGAAGAAACAGAAGCTATTATTTGAGATCTATTTGAAAAGACCTCACATCTTGCATGGTGCATGTCCAGTCAGTTGTTGGAAACCTTCAAGAACATTTGCAACCAACTGGGAGTGGTTACTTGATCTGCAAGACCCTGTGAACCAAGAGGTTTACATCATATGTATTTTTCATTCACATAAAAATAACTCTGCCATTTTTTTTTCAGGCATCAGTGGAGGGTCCCAGAACAGGAGAAACTGTGTGGTTGGGGGGGAAAAAAAAAAAAAAGAAAAAAGAGCGGTTTTTACTGTCCTTGTGCTCCAGCAATTGTGTCTGGGTGGAAAAGGTGCCAGCCTAATCTGTGTGTCTGTGCACTTCCCCTTAGCACTGACTCTGCATGATGCCAGGAATTTAGATTCAATCTAGAAAGTAGTTGATTTCATAACAACTACCAATGCAAGAAACCCGAATCACACAAGATAGTGAAAAAAACAGAACCACAATAAACCAGAACAAAGGCCCTCATTGATAATGGATTCTCTTCCTTTCACTGCAGAGGCTCGCAGACCTCCAGCTCTCATCATTCCTCTACCACTAAATTTTTACATATTAAATTTGGGGTTCATTAAAATAAATGAAAATGGCAAAGACCAAGTCCCTTTGAAATAAATTTCAGTTAGTTTTTAAATGAAAATTATTTCATCTTAAGGTAATCTTGAGAAAGCAGCACTGTGCCACTATGGCTCCAATTAAATAAAATGCTATCATGGAGTGCTGAAAAAAACCAAGTTACTGAGCCAGGCTGGGCTTTATACTCCAGACTTGCCAAGTACCTTGTAGTACTGCCACTCTGAAGGGTTATTCCAAGCAACACCTTAAACTGACATTTCCCTTCGCTGTAAAAATTATGAAGCTGATGATAAAGCTTCTGTTTTAATTTTAAAAGCAAAAAAAATAAACCCTCGGGTTTTTTTTCAATATTCCAGGCTTTTATGCCGTTAAGACACACTGAAAAATTCTCACCATTTGCAACATAGGCAGTAATACATGTGTAGTGTTATTAAAGGGAGAGAAAACAACTATAACTTTGCTATAAATAATTGACCAGCATAAACAAAAGTGCATGAAAAATTAGAGTCGAGTCGTAGTTGGATTTTTCTTTTTGATAAGTGGATTTCCAATTGTCCAGAAGATGGAGCAGATACAGCTTCTGATTTGGTGCATTATAAAAAAACAAAACAAAAAAATAACCAAACAAATAAAACAAACAAACAAAAAAAAAAAAAAAAAAAAAACACAAAACCCAAACAAACAAAAAAACCTGAAATGTTGATTCTTTGTGCTTGCAAAAATCAGCATTTGGTAAGAAATTCTCCAGAGAGACAGGAACATTTATCATTTGAGAAAGCACACAAAAAAAATACGTTATTTCTTCACTATCTGTTTTGCCAGATCATTTCACATAAACACCAGGGAAAGACAGACAGTATTTCACTGTCAGGACTCTCAATGTTTTCATGGGTTTAGGTGTGGGGTTTTTTCTCTTGCTTAGTTAATGATCATCTAGAAATAACAAACCAGAAAGCAATTTATACAAAACTGGAATCAGGAGCCTTTAATGCAATCCAAGTATTTGGCACTGAAACAACAACAAACACACACACCCCCAGCAAAAAGTGCAAACACGCACACACACAAAAACCAAACTAAACCGCAAAACAAATGAAAACCCCACCAAAACCCAAACAAACAAAACCAAAATAAGGCTAAACCGCACCAAAACCTACATAGTTTGAGTGACAGAGGCAGGAAAAATACACTCTTGAAGCAAGAATGTCAGCTACAGCTTGAATTTTTTCTCCTTGTTTTCACTCCCAAGAGAAACGTTATCTTTGTGTTCCTACTTGTATCTACTTCTATCACGTCTTCTCAAAATCAAGACATTTGCCCTTATGCTGTATATAAAAATATTTCAAGTTACTTACAAGTGTGTAAACAGTCCTTAGTCTCAGTCTTTCAACAAGGCTCTGGGTGCTCTGCACATCTGCAGAACGCTACACCCATTTATGATGAAAATTCTTCCCACTCTGTGGGGTTTGCAGAGCCAGTAAATACCACTACCATCCTGATTAAAGAAAGGAATTCAGCGGGAATCTTGTAATAATACTATGAAAGTAATCTCTCTGGTTGCCTATTTGGAATGGATATGTGCCTGTGAGGTGCATTCCTGGCTATCGTTGTACATATTTTACAAATGTTGCTGTTTGAGAGGTTTTGTCACATCCATGTTAAATCCATGTATGCATACATACATTTTATGTTTCACAGTGAAAAAGTAGAGCCATCATGCAAATGAAAGATCAAATATCCAATCTATCCATTGTTTCCACGACAAAAATAAATGTATGTTTACTCCACGCCATTTCCAAAAAAACACTTGCAGATGTTGAAGTCTCAACATTGCAAAATGTAAAATGAGATCATAGAAACATGATTTTGATTAAATCACCAGGTTTTGATTTCAGTTAATATCTGTGGCCCAGCAGAAAAGCTGTGCTATGCAGTGATGGAACAGTTTAAACTTGCTTCAGACACTGCCATGTGAGTCCTAACAGTGATTCCCATCGTAGTGCCAGTGCTGGTCTGAAGGGCCACAGGAGTTAATGGGCTTATTAGAACCATTTTAATTCTCTATTTGAGATTCCCTGACAATCAAATGTAATCAATGAAATACTGTGCAAGGCTGCTAAAAGCTCCCAGCTGGTACAATTTGCAGCTCTTATTGTCATTTCTTTAGTTACAGAGTCAAAAGTTATGTCAGGGTTCTGAATTAGTTCATTGTTTACCACTAAACCCATAAATTTCATCACCAGTGTTGACATTCCTAACCAAAGTTGACTTGAATTTTTAGGTACAGCTCTTCTAGATTGTAGGGATCAGAAGGTTATTATACTACATTTCTATGCATAAAGAAATTTTTCTTCCTTCGCTAATCTGTTTCTGATCACAATGTAACAAATCCCCTTCACTTCTCTACGCTCTTCTTATTGTATAATCATTTTTACATGTAAGTTTGTATCACAACTGAACAAAACTTAAAATAAACATGCTTTAAAAACACTTACTCCTCTTTACACTCTATACAGGTTTTGGTTTTGTGGGCTTTTTCAATTATAAAATTGAATTATAAAATCCCTGCAATGTACATGGAGCAAACTGAAAATGTAGTCTCATTAGTTGCTGCCTTACCCCATTAACAGTTCTGTCGAAATTAAAGGCTCCGTGCACAGAGCAGGGGTTTTAGCAAAGTGTGGCTTTGAGCTTCTGAAGCAAAACAAAGAATATAAATAGCTCTTGATCTGGAAAATCTATCACAGCATTTTACAGGAGGATATTATTTTAAAACAACATCCCTGTTCAAACTGATGGGACAAAACCACTGAAGGCTCAGACCTCACGTGGCACGAGCTCTAGCAGTGCTCTACCACACCAGCACACGTCCCTCTGGCACGTGAGAGACGGCAGAGCAATTCCCAAGGGAAGATTTAAAATTACACAGTTACAAAATTACTCTAACTGCTCCATTAGAAGTGAGGGGTCGCTAACCACGCGTGCAGTGCCGGAATAAACCTGAGCTGAAGCCAAACAAAAAAAGCCGTCTCTGGAATTACGTGTGCATCTGAGTGGGAATCTGAGCTTTGCCACTGAGCAGAAGGGTACTCAGATGGCACTACCACAGCAGAGATACCAAATACAGATGGTGTACGCCTCTGATAGACTCATCTGTGAATCTCTTATTCAGAAAAGATTTTGTATTTTCGCATTATCACACTGACCCTACAGTGGGGTGGTTTTATCAAACTAGAGTGCCACTGTTACACTGTTATCTGGCCCTCCTGCCTCTAAAATGCATTCATTCAATGGAGCAGCTTTAAGGCCTTAATAAAAATAAACAACTTTAAGATTTTTCTTTATTATTATTATTTTTTGTTGAATAAAATTATTTTAGTTGGGAGATCATATAAAATTTTTCATCCAAAGAGCTTTAAAGACTTTATTATAAAGGACATAGCTGTCATTATCTCCACATACACGAGGATATTGGGCTATACAAAAATTCAGTGACATGTCCAATGCCACACAACAGCTCAGAACTACAAAGAGAATAAGCTCCCTTGGTTATTTTTCCAATGCCCTGCCCAATAAACCACAGTGAACTTTGTTAACTTCAGCTTGATCTGCATGGAAAGATGAGTCACAACAGCACACTTCTCCTCACCTTGACATTAGAGAACTCCTCAGTAATTGGGAGTTTGTGTTACACCACATTACACACTCCTATTAACCTTTACTGAACCTCTTTGTGTTGATGAAATCCATCAGCAATGACCAATGTGATGGCACACTCATTTTCTGCAGAGAAATTTTCACTCACTTCATCAAATGACTCCAAGGAGCTCTACATTATAGCCTGTCACATTTGACTCCTGCTACACACACTGGTGTCTGAGGACCTTCTGTTGCCTCAAACTCCAGTTTAGTTACTTCACAGAATGCAAAATATTGAAATATTTGTTGCACAGTACTTTACTGTAATTAGCTAGTCTAAGCTATACCTGGTATATTACAGGCAAAGATCAGCTGTCTTGGGAAATTTGTTATCATCAGCAGACTTGACAAGGATAGTTACTGCTTTCCCTGCAAAATAATTTACACATTAAAATCACTGCAAGGGCACTATATCCCCAGCATATTTAATCTTTACAAAGATATTTTACTTCTGACCTTTTTGTACCTCGTTGCTATCTGCAAGTGCTACAAAACCAAATGCATTAAAGCATTAAGCTGAATGGTGATCAAAAACAAACAACCCCATTCCTGATTTAGCAATATTCCTCTGCTCTGCCTGTAAAATGCCTCCACAGAAGGTATTTCCTTGAACCTTTTCACAACTAAATATGTGTAGATATACCACGTAAACAGCTTTAATGGGAAGAGTCTTCAGTACAAACCTGATTAAAACAGCTGAGGTACTGTATAAGGGAAGATACAAGCTACTCTACAACACAGAGTATTTCTCATCGCAAATAAAAATTAAAAACAGCAGTCACACTGGTGATGTATAAGTTATAATATTCTCCAATAAATAAAAAGATAAATAAAAGGAAACAAACTCCAGGAGGTTCAAATGTTTGCTCTCTAAGATTAATGCGGTCTTGTAATTTTTACTGAATTACAGCTAATAAGCCCTTGCCAAAAAAAATATAAAGGTAAAATAATATTCACTACAAATAACACTCTAGTTAGACAATCTAATTCCAAGCAGCCAAACAGGCATACATTCCCATATTTCCCTTTAACAGAGTTGCTCTGGTCAGCGTTCACCAGAGCAACAACACATATTTTGAGAAGGTTTGCCTGGCTGCTGCCTCCAGCACGCAGTGGCAAAGGCCAAGGGGACTTCAGACTCATTTTACAGGAGTGTCAGCTCACCAGCTTTCCTGAACATGAATATGAACTCAATCATATTGAAAGCAGATGAAAAAGCAAATTATTATCTTGCAATATCTTTTGGACATCTGAAACATCTTCACAGGGCAGCATGGATGTTTTAAGAACAAATTAACAAAGGCTGTTAAGAACTGCATTAGAAATATATTTCACAGAAGCTATCTATGTAATTACACATACCTTCGCTTTTATTTCAGAAAAAAACATAAAGCCCTCTTTTAAACTGAAAAAAAAGAACATTCTGGAACTCCTTTTTCCATAAAGATGTTCTTGCAAACTCACTACAGCATTTCAATAAACTGCTTTACATGAGTAACAAAACACCCATTGATATAAATCTGCAGAATTAAAATATGACCCAGAGTACACATTCACCCAAGGTAAAGCCCATCACTGTATTTTCAGGTGAAAGAAAGTATATTAGAAGCATGTACAACCAATCTGCTCCTCACAAAACACTGAAGAAATGTGAGATGCAGTCCTTTCATCCTGGATGGCTATTCTAGGCCACTGAAGATTCAGAAGGAAGGAACCTGACAAGCTACTATCTTCAGCAATTCTCAGAGGGATGAGATAGTACAACATCTTTTTTTTTACACGAAACTGCATTGGTCTTCTCTGAAAGCCTTCATGGTTACTGGAAACAAAAACAACCAAAAGAGACAGTTTGCTTTGTGCTGTAAGGTCACAGGGTATATCCACAAACTAATTCTTTCAATCAGACTTTCTTGATAATGTTTTTTTTCTCATTATCCCCCTTTTATCACAGTGTGTCTCTCTCCATCCTCATTGTTCCACCTCTGCAGACCTACGCCTGCCTTGCACCCAGCTGTTGTTCTGGGTTTCAGGATTTCTATCTACTTTTATTAAACAATGCTTATCTTCCACCTCGGAAAAATTACACAATTGTCTTCCCCCCTTCCATGGTTGCAATAAAATAAAATGAGCAACAAAGAAAGCTAGAGACAAAGGGGAATGCCTGCAGAAAAAGAATGAAGTGCCTTCCAAGACAAAGCTTTACTTAGCAGTATCCATGTCTCGTGACAAGGTTCAAAAGCACTGCTCATTTAGAACAGTTAATGGTTTTTGGTCCTCAGAAAAAGAAATGTAATCTCGTCTCCTTGGGGCACCAATTTTATTTTGCAATGTTCTCTATCACTAACATTCATCTGCGTTGATACTACCTCTAAACCTTTGCCCTTTGCATTAGGGGGGACCTTCAACATTACTCTTAAATGGGCTTTATTTCACTGTTTGTCACTACGAAGGACGTGGCTTTGACCCCTGCTGTACTCTCTCATCATTGCACTTTTCTGTATGCACCTGATAAAAATATTTCTATTGATTTAGGGTTTTAGACAGGTATCAGAATACTACGTGCCAAAGGGGACTCAAAAGAATGAGAAAAAGCTTAACATCGTAATAGCTGAACTCGGGCACCTAAACTAGGCTCCAAATTCTTCATTTCATCACTGAACATGAAAAATTACTTTGTTTTCAAAATCTCAGTCACATCAAAGCCAGCAGCATCAGAAAAGTCTCAACATCTCTGAAAATCAGACCACCTGCACATGGTCTGAGTGAGATGTCTTGAGAAGAATTCAGCAGGCTAACCATAAAAAAAAAAAAAAAA
>VXAY01000232.1:1849306-1885522 GCA_013399855.1 Oxyruncus cristatus
AAAAAAAAAAAAAGATTTGGAAACCGAACTATAGCATTTGGCAGAGCCCGGAAGCGCGAAAACACATTTGTGGTTTTGCCACACAGCTAATGCTTTTCATTTCCATGTGTGATTCCCAGTCACTTATAAAACCTTGCAAGAAACAGTACAGGATGACAAGCCTTTCTGTACATTTAGGGAGGGCAGCATATTCGTCGTGAATTCTTTTAAAGCCTCATAAAACAAACCGGTAAACACACGAGGAAAGGGTTAAAGTTTGACTTGCCAAACCACACTTAATCCAATATTTAATAACTGCCTTTGAAAGACTGTAATATGATATAAACTAATGCCCTGCACAGCAGAACTTGCCCAGACTGTTTTCTCTTTGGGTCGCTTAGCTGTATTGTACATGTCTGGGACTGGCAGCTGAAGTACTGGCATGCTGGATCCCAACGTGTTTTTCCCCTAGCAGAGTTTTTTCTCTCACACTTTTAAAAATTAAGCTTGAAACCTAGTTAAGGAAAAGCCCTGTGCATCAAAATCACAGCCAGAGTTCTGTTTGTAGCTCTTGCTTGGGTTTAGGGGTTTGTTTTTTGGGGGTTTTTTTGTTTGGGTTTTTTTTTGTTGTTTGTTTGTTTGGGGTTTTTTGGGGTTTTTTTGTTGTTGGTTGGTTTGGTTTTGTTGGGGTTTTTGTATCATATGCCCATGCTATACCATACACAGGTATTACCAAACATCACTGCAAAGAGCAAATAAACAGACTGAGCAATTTAAAATTTTGCAGAGAGGACTGAAGACCAGCAGCCTCAGTCTCTGTCCTTATTTCCCCCTGAAACTGAAAACCCAAGTCATTTTTATTAAATGTACATGGCTCCCTAGTGATATCATCGTCATCAAAACCTATGTCAAAAACCAATCAGATTCAGACCCTCTGTTTAGAAATTTGTGTAGTCTTGTATAGTCCTGTCTTTTTTTTCCTCTCTCAAAAAACCCCAACAGACTAAACCACAAAATAATTTGGCTACCAAGCCAGGACAGATTTATTTTTGTGTACTTACATGTCAGTATTTGATCGGATTGGGAGCATTTCAACAAATCATCAATTTAGTGCTGTTTTTGACAAATGAAAAAAACTTTTGTCCAAATTAAATCTGAACCAAACTTATTTCAAGTTAAAGTGCAGAGCACACTTTTTTCTGTGTGCAGTTACCTGTAGCCCATGTACGCAAACATGGAGATGCTTATTCAGCTTTTTTTGATTCTCAAAGGACCAGAAAATTTGTTGTAATTTAAGAATTCATTACATTAACAACAGAGTTCATTAAAAAAAAAAGAAGAAAAGCATAACACATATAGCACTAGAATAGGTCATTGCCACGGTGTATAGCAAAGAACCATCTTACTCCAGAGCCTATAATAGAATGCATAAACCAAAACATTTATCAGAAAAAGTCCAGAGCTTTGGCACTAGAAAGGACCCAGCAACAGCTTTGTTTTGCTTGGTCAATAAACCACTCTTAATGATAATGTATCTATGAATTAAAGATGCATCAATCTGCATGGCAGAGAATAGAAGGCCATGAATAACAGCCAAATCAATACTATGAAGTAGTAAAGAATACAGTGTGCTCTCCTTCAGGCTAATAGTAATTAATTTACTTTTGCTCCCTTCACACATGAGAGGAAGCAAGTAGAGGAACACGTTAATCACATAGAAGTTGTTAATTAGAAAAAGAACACATACTGTTATCTCCTTACTGTATCTTTTCCATTAATATGCTTAGAGCACTTGAAAAAATATGACTTTATTTGCACATATTCAGAGAAAACAGCTTGAGTTTTGGAAGCATATGCACATACCGGCTGATATTTTCAAGTACTACAATTTGAAAGTTTCTTTCTTAAATGCAAGATCTCATTCTAGGTGGGATGTTCATTAGTATAAATGACTGATGCCTAAACTTCCGTTTCTGCAACACAAATACTAGTGAATATACATATAGAAGTGTTTTAAGCCATATGTGGTTCAATACACTAAAATGGAAAGCCTTAGCTTTGAAAACTACCTTTCCTTATGCTGTGGCTTAGTTTCTTTGAGTCAACTCTACTAGTTAATTAAATAGTGTCTCTTTTTTCTTTTTTTTGCAATTAAAAAAAGCCAAGTTTAAGAGATCAGCATCTAATATAGGCATCCCCTTCTTAGGCCGCAAAAAAGTATTTGGAGGTCCTGCTGATCTGATGGACTGGCCATAGATCAGCAAGCCTCTAGAATAGGAAACAAGATAAAGCTACTGGTCCTCTGGTTTTAAAGAGTGCTGTTACTTTCTAAAGAACAGAATTTTAATATTCATTGTGTTTGAATTCTTTTAAGTACTGTTTTGGAACAAAGTAAGCCTTAAACTGCTACAATTAACAAAGACATCGAAATTAGGGTTTCCATTTTTAAAATACATTCTTCATGACAACATTCAGAAAGTGCCATCAGCAGACTGCTGCTACTTCATTGCTTAATAAAAAAAACCACAATTTCACTAAACCTCAGAACATCAAACAAAGGCACCAAAATCACAGGTTATTACCAGGCAACCTACTGATAAATTCCACTAGGAGCGCCACAAAGCAATGACCTTGTGAACTGCACTGAGGCCTCTAAGCAGTAGAGTAATTAACATATACTGAAGTTAAAATCACAAGTGGTCCTACTGCAGCAGGCAGAACAAGTCAGCACTTAAAGCTGTCTCTATGTGAATTAGGGTCCGTATGGCCGTATCCCATCCTTCCCTAGTTTTGCTAAACTCCTGCCCCCAAGCACAGAAAAGCTGACTTCTGAGTCTGAGCTTAATGTTGGGCTGTTCACTGTGGAAAACACTCAGCGTAGGGTCGCATCTCCATTTTCTGAGTTGTTGTGAAAGAATATAATGCACATAAACAAGGGCAGAATACTCTCAATTTCCAACATTTTGTCACGTTAACCCCCTCAAAACTATAATAATTATCTAGATTCCTGTCAGACTTCACCCTGAATTGTAAACACCCTGAATTTACTTGCAGGTTTCCTCCTTTTCACAAAAACATAATTTATACCTTATCATTTCGAACTCACCAAGAATATTGTACACCCATAAAATATAACTGTGGCAAGTGGACATTGTGTTTGCATTTGGAGGTGCGGCAGAGCCTGTGCCGCATGCCCAGG
The DNA here is from genome assembly GCA_013399855.1 of Oxyruncus cristatus. Taxonomy (NCBI): domain Eukaryota; kingdom Metazoa; phylum Chordata; class Aves; order Passeriformes; family Cotingidae; genus Oxyruncus; species Oxyruncus cristatus. Next base: position 1,852,485 of record VXAY01000232.1, read on the forward strand.
ACTGCCAGAGGCATACATCTGTTTGTGCAGTTCTAGTTCAGTAGTTTAAGGAATGAAGTATCACCTCATTACAGAACTGCCATGTATGAGTGAATTTGTGGAGCTTGCCCTCCTCACAGTCAGACAGTTCTAATCTCCTTGCAAACCTCAGTGGCAGCACGGAGATGAAGTGTTAAGCTTATCAGGTCTCATCTGTACCATCACCTACTTAGTTAAACCCAGGCCATCCATTTCTCAGTCGTTTCTTTGTTCCTGAGGTGCCCGAATGCATAATAGCCACCGGCAAAAGATGCAAGATATCTTTAAGGCTTCAATAGAACACCACCTACATTTTTTTTTTTTTTAAACACAGACTGAAAACAATTCACAAGCACCATTTTAATCATAAGTTGCACTACCTGTGTTTTTTCTTAATCTAGAATTTTCTTACACTATCAGCACACAAACTGTTACATACAACTACTTATTTATTTCATGTTAACTTTCAGTGTTTGCATAGAAATTTCTAACCCTGAAAAATCTTGTTTTCCCGTCACAGTATCACAGTTGAGAAGGCTTCTGGTAGTTGAAAATCTTATGGCATAATAAAACCAACTTTGTACTCAACCATTCTTTTTGGGCATCATCAAGCAAATCAACAGAGTTTTGTTTTAGCCACGAAATAAGGATTGTTCTTCTGTCCCTTTAACAAAGGTTACCTTTAAGTCCTTCAAAAATAGTTTCTTTTTCACCATTTGGTTTTAGTAACACAACTATGCTTTCAAAATCATGATACCTTATGAATTTTTATTTCAGGAATAAGGCCCAAAACTGTACAGATGAGCAACTGCACCCACAAGATATCCTAAAGTCCGGGCTAGCTAGAAGGCTTGCCCTCAGATCCACATCATGCTGCTGTTGCAGGAGCATCCGAGCCAACGCAGCAACCTCCTGGTGAGCTGCTTGACCACATGTTCCTGAGCCAGGGGACTGAGATGGACTGACCTCCAAGGTTCCTAGTCACCAGCTGAAGGAGACTCTTCCTCTCACCCCCAGCTGTGGTGGAACAGCAAGTAAACCAGTTTGATTAGTCCAGTTAGCAAGACTCACCCACACCACCTCCTTCAGGTTCAACACATCTTCCAGCTCGCTGCTGCAGGTGCACGAGTACTTCTGAGACCAGACACTGATGCTATTCCAGACCCAACATCAGGGACAGCCATCACCACAAACAGGGAAAAGTCTTGTTGTGGTTGTGACTGCTCTCTGGGGTGCTGGGAGTACACAAGCAGCATGTTACTCATCCCCACAAAGCCCTGCACAAACTCTGCAGCACCACTGATCAGGTTACGCGTCATCTACACCTCAACTCACCTAAAGGGGGTTGGAATGTGGAAAAGGTCCTGTTACAGGAACAGCCCAAGCCTGCCTGCAACACTTTATTAATTCATATCTGTAGAGCCTGTGTCGATTCCTGACCATTATTCATGCTTTAGTGGTGCCCTCTTACATCTCTAGATGTCTCTAAAACACCCTAATCTGACATATGTTGTACAATGTCTTAGTTGAGAAGGGAATGTTTTCCAGCCTTTAAAACAAACAAAAAACTGCAATGTTCATAATTTGCTTTTTGCTCATTCTTCAAATTTCCCTGTTCCGAGTGGAGATTAAGAGTCAAATCACAAAAATATTGCCAATAACTTCATCAGTAGCTCCTTGCAAGTAAGGAAAATAAAATTATATATTAATAGGAGACAAAGCAAAAGGGAACATTTATTGCAGTGAATCAGATAATTTTGCAATAATGGCCTCCATTAAATAATGTTAATTTGATTCCTGTCAATTTTACAGTTTTTCTGTCAATCCCGAATTTGAGAAAAAAAGTCAAGAAATATTGACGTTTATTTATGCAAGTATTCCAATCACATACCAGCCCATTTATACTCTTGGTTCAAATGAAAAGTGTTTGATGATCACTTTAGAAAAGATCTGTGGTGTGTGTAAGCTCATTCCCGAAACAACAAACAGAAAATTGCATGAACCCACTGCTTAAATAACAATCTAAAAATCAGGGCTTAGATGCCACAAGGTGTGAAATAGGTTACACTACACAAGAAGCCACTAGAAGCCCTGACAAGACAGTATTACTAAATAAAACAGTGGAGCAGAAATTGAAGACAATGCAGAATATATAAACAGAAACACGCTAAGAATATCTAATCTCTGGTACTAGCAGTGAAGATATTCTTCAGCAAACCAGCCTTTCACCATACCATCGTGCCTTCCAGGAAAAAGTAACTATCAGTTACCAGATTTAGAACTCTTTGATGACCCTTATAGCTGAGAAAATATTCTCCTCCATACACCGGGATCTCCTGCCAAAACAGAACTGAGGATATCCAAGTTGCCACTACATATTTCTGAAGAGTGATTCACTTCACGCTAAACAGTTTATTCCACGATTAGTGGTTACAGAAATAACCCATCCTTTATCACTTTTGGTGAACCATTACCACCCCATTAAGAATACCAGCACTAGATTATTTTTTTCTCCCCATCTGGTTCTGCTGACCCAGCGGGTAGGATTTCTCCTGGAAAAGAAAAGCCACATAGATGGGATGAGACATATTTCCATGAGGCCCTCATAAAAGTTTCTGCTTACTGTGGGATGGCAAGAGAAGAAGTGCCAAAGCACACAACAGCACAGCTGACAGGAAGATAATGTCCCAGTGCAACTGTTCCTGGATAGTTTACTGTTATTGCTTCTGTAATCCTCATCCCTTTGTTCCTTTAATTAGCATGCCATGGTTATAATCCTGCCCAGAAAAAGTCTTTGTTTCTAGGTAATAATTTCACTAACAAGCAGAAACATTTTACAAATGTTATAAAAACAAATGAGTAAAGGTCATAATCAGCTGGTCATCTCTGGCTTTCCTTGGAATTCTTCAGTAATAATTTCTAAATAATATCAGTTAACAGCATACAAAAGGATCGATAAATTTAGAAAACATCTATAATTCCATGACTATTACAGCTTAACTTTTACATATTTTCTATGAAAATGCAGTAATTCCTTTCTGATTTAAGAAGCTGGAGGTGGGTTTAATCATCATATATGGGCAACAAGAAAGGATAAATGTGTCCTCTTTTTTGCACAGTACACTAAGAGCCAGAACAAAGCACTTGCTAAATGACAATTGGGAGAACAAGACAAATCTCCCAAGCACTGCAGCTCTCTTCCCTGCACTGCAGCAGGGGAATTATTTTAACTTTCCTGTGTTTTCATTTCCTTATTCATAAAACAAAATTATATCTGTGTTACAGCAATAGTTTGATGCTGAAATTGTAAACATGCTTCAATATTCTCGTGTAGGAAAAAAATGTATAAACTTTTAAAATACATTATTCATTCATTCACTAAAATATTTACAAGATCTTCTGAAGATGTTTGAACTTAGGATCTTGTGAATTAGTTTAAAAGGACCAGGTATTAGCATGTAGCACAAACAGAATGAGAATGAATACATATCCAAAAGGACCATTACATTTATTTCTACCCCAGTAGGTATCTTAACAAACCAGATCTTTGAAGCTGTATCTGAAAATTGAGTTCCCTTGAAAATATTTTCATAAATAAATGGCTTTTTTTCCTAAAATATTAGATATACAATATTTAAGACTTATTAATATCCTATTTCTTTCCCATAAATTTGTATCGTACACGTTTATGCCTCTAATTATTTGTTGTTTTTCCAGTTACTGGTCCTGCCTTGTCACCCTTTCCCAGGGCTGAATTAAAGAAAAAAAAAAAAAATCCCATATTATGTCAAGTGCAGTTTGACAAGTTGCATTTGAAGACATCATCATTTTGCTCTATAATAAAACATCTAGTCAGGCAGCATATACTCAAGCTTCATTTTTTTTGTCTTGAATAAGATACTTCTAAAGCAAGAGCTACAATATAAATCAAGTCTGATGTCAACTGCCCCTATACTGAGACTTTTAAATTTTAGAACACTGAACTGTCACATTATTATTAATTCCTTCGGAATTTAGCTTTCATTTTACATATAAATATATATTGAGAGAGAGAAGAAATATAGCAAAACTCTTCTTTGTAGTTCAAATATTGCTGAGATAGACACAATCTATCCAGTTTTGAGCAACAGTTGCAGTAAATAATAAAATGATCTGTAATATTAGGTGACAGGGGAATGAAAAACTCACAGAAAGCATAAAAAGTCTTATTATTTAAGCTTAAACTAGTTTTCAGACATAAGTTATTCCACCAACAAATACAATTTAATAATAGGCAACCAGGCTTTGCAGAAGCAGTTACATGAGAGTAACTATGGAAAATCTGAGTCAAAGGGATTTTGGTTTTGCAGTAGAATTAGCACAAGTGACATTTTGGGTTATAATGAAAGATACATTCTCAGAGGAAGAATGGTCTAGTGGTTGAGATATTAACCTTGGACTTGAAAGAACTGGGCTCAAGTCCCAGTTTTGCCACAGAGTTTTGCATAACCTTGAATTAGTCACTTAATTACTCTGCGCTTCTCTTCTCAAGGTATTAAACAAGGATAATAACATTTCCATGGTCAGCTTCACCTTGCTTCTCTGGCTTACTCTTGCAAATCAGGAAGGAGACAAAATCAGTGAAAAGCCCCAGTAGTTTAGCCCGAAGAACAATTTGTTTCAGAACTAAGAATTAGTTTCTGCTCTGAAGCTTTGGCATCAGTCTCAGTTTGCATTGTGGAATCCCAAACACCAAAAATCCTGGGAACTACAGTACTAAAAGATTTGATGATAATAGCATTCCAGTAATAATATTTGTATCACATATACGGTATCTGCATAAAAGGCAAAGGCTTATTATACTGATTGCTAGAAAAACTTACCTAACTTCAAAACCAATATAAAGAGTCCGAAGACATTTTTAATAGATTATTACATTTTCAGCATGTACACCTTGTGTGGGTTTCAAAAGTGAAAAGAATACAGAATTTTGAGTGAAACTTACATCAGGTGTAATAAAATGTACTTTTCATAATTCGCATGCAAGAAAAATTTACAGAGACTCAGAAGCAATGCTCTCCATGCAGCAAGAGCACACAGTACCCGTCATTCTGAAGTACTACAATGCATTCAAACAAACATAAAGTAATCTTTGTGTTTATCTGCCATGAAATGTTTATGCACATAGTCTGTTACTTGGTTTGTAAAAATAGTTATCCACTTTGTGGTACATATTTATCTGATTCTGCAAAGCACCACAAGTACTTTACAACCCTTAAAAATAAAATCAACGTTTTCAATATAAATTCCCTATTTTTATTTTCCCCAAAGAATTCTTTAAAAATCTACTGCATAAAAATATTTTCTAATGACTCGTTGATTAAAACCAGCACAACTCCACTAGAAATTAACTACAATTAAAACCACAACACAGTTATTTTCTATTTAGACTCCATAAAATCACACACGTATCAAGCTAAAAGCTTTTATCAAACACAATGTCAAAGAATTTAAGCTGATGAGCAACTTTGGACATTGAAAAAAAGGCAACAACTAAACCATTCTAACTGAGATGTCAGTTTGCAGTAGTTTGGAAATTAAAGCTATTACTGTTCCTGTCCATAAGCTTGCAAGAAAAAGAGAACACGCTGGAGAGCAGGAGAGGTGGTCAGATGTCATAACAGAAAGATGTAGAGACACACTACCTAAAATGGTAAAGGAGGTGAGGTTCACATGTTGAAAACGAAAACTACGTTAATTTAGAACTAAGGGCCCGGAACAGGAATTAATTCTTCTTTTGGGCTCCAGCGATGGAGCACCGCAAACCACCCAAGCTTTGCCTTTGAAGTTTGTTTCATCCCCAGAACTCCTCAGTGGAATTATGGGCCTCTAATTCACAGTTGTCACTATTTATTCTATACATCATGGTTCCCTGAACTTCATTTGCACAATGAGCACTCATGCACTCATTACCCCGGACCATTATGTACTGCATAAATCATCATTTCCTTTGTTCTAAAGCCGAGTGTGTAATCCATCCCAACGGAGAAACGACAAAATCTAACTGCACAAGCAATTTTCGTGTATGTCAGATTTCTCCAATCCAAAAATAATACAGAGAGTTCTACGCAAACTATTTGCTTCTCCTACGAGTTCCCATTTGGAAATACAAAATGTCTAACTATACCCAGTTTCTTGGAAGTTAAAAGAAACAAACCAAATAGGGGAAAAAAGGTTCACATAGTCTACCAAATCAAGCCACTATACTAACAGACTAAAATCTTTCATTAACCACGGGCAAAAATCCCGTGAAAATGAGGTACCAAAGTAAACCTAATGTTATTAAAACAGCTTGAAATAAACCATGACATTATTAGCCTATTCCATAAAGTTAATGTGGGGGAAGATAGGGAGAGACATGCAAAAAATATATTTAAATCAACCTAAAAAAAAACTTCAGGTAGGAGGGGATGAATCTTTTTTGGGTTGTTTTTTTTCCCCATAAATCTGGAGGGAATTGCTTAATGCATTATATGCAACTGTTCTAAATAGTTTTAAACTAAGAAAATTTGCCTACAGCATATGATACATTCCTGCAAACCCTCCTTCACCAAGTTGATCAAACTGACATCAGCACAGCTCTTACTTGTGCAAACAGTATTCACAGGAGAAGCAATTGCCAGAAAGATCTCAAACATTAAAGCATATATAGACAGCATGAAACAATGAGTCCAAAACACTGTAAAAATAGTATGAAATATAAGAATCTGTAATTGATGCAGGAGCAAGAATAAGACTTACATATGATACAAATGCAGTATAATACAAATAGCAAAATACTACAACTAAATAAATGCTGCGACTGGTCTACGCGAAGCCCCAAAGCTGCAGAGGTACTGCAGCAAACACTATTTCATAGCAATTGATATTGCTTTTATTTCAAAAACCATTTACAATTTAATTGACCCCCATATGAAGTTTTTACTTACTGCAGCTTATGGAAAAGGAGGGAGGTTGGAAAACACAGTTATCCTATAAAATCCTACAACCAGAGGACAATTCAGTATTTCTGCCAAGACTGAAGGGGTACTAAACAGGGCCTTGATGTAACTGCTGTCATCAATTTCTCTTAACCTGAAAATACAGCACTCTAAGAATCCCTCAGTACATTTTGTGTTTCGCATGTGTTCTATTGAATCAAAACATAAAAATCAGTTTTATCACTATTTTAAGAGGCCACTCAACAATTACAAATCACTAGTGAAAAATAAGTTCTTTTTTTGGGAACTGATACTGTACTTCCCATGGCCACAGTGGCTCCAATCCTCTAACTTGGAATTCTGAGGGCTGCCAGGGTACCAAACCCATCTTCTACCTGAAAAACCACCGAAGATACAGAATCATAAAATTCTATCTTGACATTTCAGTCATCCGCATACAGGCCCTCATCTGTATTTACCCTGTGGAGTATTGATCCAGATCCAAAGAAGTGGCTATACTTTACCGTGACAATTTGGTTTCCACGCCTGCTCCATAAATCCACCACAGAAATTTTTTTGTTGGAAACAAGTTCACGCACAGGCATGACGGCCACTTTTCAAAACATAACAACAAGATTAATTTCTACATTCAGTTTTCTATTTATATAAATTTTCTCAAATTTCCAGTGTAAATTGTCCATGTCATGCACTAAATCGTCATGTTCTCATAAAGAGGAGAAATAGGGAAGTTTCAGTTTTGAGCTGTTTTTAAATGCAATACTATACTAAAACTTGCTGCACTACTGTTTCAGCTCTGATACTAAGTACGTGAAATAAGGAAAGATTTTCAAAGTATACAGAGCAGAACACTGGACTATATGCATTACCTTCAGCCATACACACACAGATCAAAAAAACCCAGGAATGTTCAACGGGAAACTGGATTAGGAGGCGAAAAATAAAATCATATAAAATCTCAAGATTCTTCTGTGGCACAGAACTTGTCCATTCTTTCCACCCTGCCCCAGCCGCTGACTGGGCTCCACGTCACCACAACTGCACCTGTGGCTGCCCCAGTAGCTGTTCCACCTACACAGGTCTTGCATCCAAAGGAAGCACTGACAGCACTCCAAGCAGGTCTGCTGGTGAGGACTCGTGGTGACAGGACAGCTATGTCCTACCTGTCTGGGTGGATCAGACCAAGGCAAGGAGCCTTCATCCCTGGATCAGTCTGTGGGGAGCAGAGCACGCTGACTGTTCCCACCTGGCCAATCAGCCCAGCACGTGCAAAGTCCTCGTGCAGTTGTGCTACACCTGCTGTCAGGTCCTTTGCTCCTGACATGTTACTGCAATCTATCAGCTCTGACTCAGGGAATCAAACCAGGAACTGTCCAGCGTAAGGCTGAGGCTGTGCCCTGACTGCTTTGAGTGTAGGGGGACAGCTGAGGGCACACGACCTGCTGTGACACCTCCTGAGTGGAGGGGCTTGGTCTCAGCACAGTGCACACAGCACACACAGTACACAGCACTCCCAGATGGGATCCTGCAAAGTAGTGCCCACAATTCATCTTCTAGAGAAGAAGTTGGTCGCTCTGACAGGTAGCCCAAAAAGAGAGGCCTGGAACAAAACAGGGAGCAAAACAAATTCCTGGTGTAGACAGACCAAATGTCAGCAGAGCACATGGGTGGCCATTGGATTTTACAGTCCTAACATTCCCAATTTCAGCAAGCACGGCAACTTGTCTGATTTTCAAAATTAAGTCACTTCAGCTTCATTCCCCAAATGCTCAGAGAATAGAGGTATAGGGAAAGGGAGAAAATATCACTAAGCTTTAGGCAGACAATTCTCAGCTGACAGTGGGTATTTTGTGCCCAAGTCACATGAATAACCAGTACCTGTGAGAGACAGATTTAGGACCGCTGACTCAAGGGAATAAAGGCAGAAATTTTATCCACTTTTCTGACAAGTTTTAATCATACAATGCATTATATGTGCCCACATTTATACTAGCCAGGATTAAAGTATAAATAAGGAAAGAAACGAGAATTTCTGAAAACTAGCATACAAATGCAGGAATGTGAGTTTTTTAGAAAAAGTGATTTCCAATTCTGAAACAGACAAACTTAATCCTCAAATCTATTAATCCTATCAAAGCACTTATATACTGAGCACTTGCTACTTCAAATATGTCTGTTGGGAATGGAGACAAGTCCCTGGTTTTGAAGGCAGCATTAAGTTCAGTTTCAATAACACTCAAGTTTCGTAACTGTACCAGATCCAGGGTGTCAATAGCCACAAAACTCCCTCTGCCCAAGAATTGCCCACTCAGTAATATTCACCTGTGTGAATTTTCTTTATAGCTGCTTCCTGCCTTAATTTTTTTAAAGCAACTTACTCCGAGCAGGCAGTTTGTTACACAAGAGGAGTGAACTTCCACTACGTATCAAAGAGCAAAATGGACTTCAGATGCAGTATTACAATAAGAGAAAAAGAAGTCAAGGAACACCTGGCAAATCTCACAGAGACACTCTCTCTCTATTTCAAATCATCAATTTGAAAAATTGCTCTGGATAGTACAGAAATAAAACCATATATCTCACAATTTCAGTTTCGCACAAAATTTTCATTCTTATCATATTTTATATATATATATAGCCTTCACTATAGAAGGGATATGAAAAGTTAGTAAATAAAAATAAGAATTTAGTTAACTAAATTAACTAACTAAAAGTTAGTAAATAAAAATAAGCCTACCAAAAGTTTGGAGATTTGTCACGTGAAAATTTGCAAAGTAGTTTTTCTGATAGTTGCATCAACACTAGGTACAAATGATAAGAAAATTTTTACATAGCAAACAGTTCTAAACACTAAACAAATAGAAGGGGGGTTTCTAGGTTTTTTGAGAGTTTTTATTTTGGGGGTTTTTTTGTTTGTTTTGGTTTTTTGGATTTTGGTTTTTTTGGGGGTTGTTTTTTAGAAATCAGCATGAAGATAAATAGATTAGCCTGCCACAGCTCAGAAAATAGCAAGTTCTGGATTCTTTACTATGTATAAATTCATTTTGATTTTAACTTCTTAAGACAAAACCAGTTTTTGTTAAAACTGTACATAACAGTGTTTAGGCATAAACTAATATAATTTTTTTTCCTTTTAAAAGAATACTGAGAAAAGTCCTAGGTGCATACTGCTCCCCACACAAACCCTTAGACTATAGAGAAACTTGAAGTAGCAAAGTAGCTATGAACACTGTTCAAATGCAAGACCCACCAAAAGTGAGCACCCCAGAGAACTTCAACAAGAAAACTGATTTCTACCATTCAGACATGGAAATCATTACTGGAAATTCAAGCAGGGTGTATGTTCTCTGCCCAGAAAATTTTTGGCTCAGGTGAAGCTGTCCAGACTGAAGATAAATACCTGTTATCTACATTTTTTGGGGCAACAACATACTTCAGCATGCTTGGTCCTACATACCAGCTATTCTGCCTTGCAAACCTCCCTCCTGTTACCTCTAAAAGCAAACCATGTATTTTTATTGCCTTTTTCTTTGTATGGCTGATATTTCTTTCCTATAAGAAACTAAAGTTGTAAGACATTTATCAAGCAAGCGAGCTTTTGAATTTCTTCTGCCTACAATTTAATAAAACAAGCTCAAAAATCAATACAAGTAGAAACAATCTTAAAACTAGAAGCGACTGAGGGCGTATTATATTTGATATCCTAGATAAAATAAAACTTGAGTGATCACAGATCACACCCCATAACAGCAATAAAGCAGACAGGATTATGGTAATTAAGAAGTGGACAGATCAATAAAATATCTCTTATATTTTGGAAAGTCAGCAAGTAGCAGTTCTTTGAGTTTCTGACCTAGAGAAGTGTCTGATACAATTTTTGTTGCCCTGGCATAATCTATCTTCAGCAAAGAGCTTTTTTATGTGTTTAGTCTAGAGATGAATTACAGATAAATGCTAGATTTCAGTGAGTTCATTGCAAAAAACAATTTCAAGGAACTGCTGCTCAGCACAGCCCAGCTCAACCCAAGTTAGGGATTTCCAACAGGCACCATGTCCTCAGTCACTACAAAAGCAAGAGAGGTGGATGTACCTCTGTGACAGACAAAGAGCAGAGCTCAGTGGTACAAGGGGAGGCCAGACCAGATGACATGGTTCAGAGAGACACAGGATCTGTGGTGTTTGTTGATAGATACTACTGAGATTATCAGTGCCTGAGAATTTTGGTAGTTAGGCCATTAGAACAGCACTGTGTGTTACTGTGCTACTGCTCATCACTACAGTATAAGGCAGGTGGGATGGAGGGTGCCTGGAGCAGCCTGGTCTAGTGAGAGGTGGAACTAGATGAACCTTAAGGTTCCTCCCAACCCAAACCACTCTGTGATTCTTATAAGGCACGACACAAGTGTGAAACACGAGACATAGATGAGGTTTAGTATCAGCGTGATAAGCCCTTGAACAGCTTTTTTGGGGGGCAAGAAGCAAAGGTTTGTCTTTGTTAAGTGATATTCTTGAAAAATAAACCATGTGTGCATCTCCTTAGGGTACACTAAAAAACTGGTTGGTAGTGTTCTGTCACTGGGAGATCCCCCGTGAAGATCATAAGAAAGCAGTTGCAGCACTGAAACACGATGAACAAGTCACTTCAGGAGTACAACCCCCTCAGCACCACCAGTTTACACAAGGTGTAAATTCAAAGCACTGAAATTATCGTCACAAAAAAAACAAAACACTGAGGTCAATTAGATAAGCAGTATTTAAAAAGCTGACAGTCTCCTGTGCTGATGAGAGAATAGTGGCTTTAGGACGGGACTTTTTTTCAATAAGCAGAAGAAACTTGAACCTTTATACTTATGAAAATAAATCAGGAACTCTGTGCTGGGCTCTTCACTTCCACAAGAAGGTTATTCTCAACTGTTCACAGCAGAAATATTAGCATCATCCTCATAAACATGTAAGTCCAACACTATTAGACAGAACAGCAGATTGAGAAATGCCCATTGATTTCCACAGCTATTTCTATGTTTTCCATATTCAAACCAGTATACTCATACCAAGTTATGAATTTATTTTGTTAGAATTTAAACAGAGGCAGTAAACTTACATGTGTTTGGGTGCATACACACCATTCTAGTTGGGAATAAACAACCCTTGCCTCTCCTTTGAGAGAGAAAAGCTTAGACAAATAGAAGAAAATGACAAAACAGAATGGGATCAAGTTAGAGATATTTAAGTTCAAGTATTTTAATATCATGAATGTTCTTTAAAGAAACCTAAAGCTGCAACTTAACATCCTTAAAGTAGAAGCACACAAGTATTAAGGGGAACACAATTTGGGAACTGTAAAAATAATTGTCCCTTCATTATCACAATAAATGTATTATTTAGCCTCCATTAATTAATAAGTCATTCATCCAACCAGCCATCAATAGACCATAGTGGTGTGGCACACTACATCTATATTTACGTTTCTAAATATTTTCTTTCCCTGAATGTAGTCCCTATTCCACCAAAGCAATTTGAAGATAACATTTTCAGTATAAACATCCATTTAAAAAGTAAACTAGCAATGATGCAACATTTCAGATGAAAAAAAACCAACCAGCTTTCAAATATTATCTCACTCTGCTATACTCTCATACACAAAGATTTTGGATTTTCTTGCCTCAGTGTTACTCCTATATTTTAAAACCTTTCAACAGTTCGGATGATAAAGCCTATTTTTCTCTTACCAAGACACGCAATTCCATCCTCAAAAACCTGAAAGGATATGAATTTTTTTTCAGAGCCCTTGAGCCACGAATTCCTTTGCTTATGCTTAAAAGGGTGAAAGAACTGATCTTACAGGGGAAAAAACAAAGACCAAAAAAGCCACACCTAACATGGCACCGAAGCCGTACCGTTCCCAGGCTACACACAGCAACAAATTACTCTCTCAAAAGAAGAATGCAGGTCTTACATGAAGTGGAACAATTAATTTCACGCTTGTCAGCCCAGTCTCAATAGTGTGTTGATTTGAATCAGATATTTGTGGTGCATTACCACATGCAGCGGACAGTCTTGATGCCTCCTGAGCAGACATATTGCAATGATGACTATCATTGTAAAACAATCCATCAATAAGAGTAATTACAGTATTGATCAAAACGGCTCCTTGTTTCGTATCAGAATCAATTCTCAGGAGTTGCCAGAAACAGAAATATCTAATGGACTATTCCATCACTGCAGCAACTGAAACAGCTAATATTCTGGAAAGCTCTTAATAATTACTCATTGACTCTAAATTTCTGCTTCAGTGGTTAACTATACCCTGCTTACTGTTGCTTGAAAGTCAGTCACAGTGATTGAAATAAGATTCCAATGCAAATTTATAAAGTGCTAACATCTGCAAAAAAATTCAAAACCACCTTATACAATTTCACTGTGTTTTGCTAATCAGAGAATCTAATTATTTTTCTTATTACATTGTTTCTGGGTGAGAAACTGCATTTTGGATGCCGACAGCTTGTTTTACAGTGGCTGCTCTTACAGTGCTCTACAATAGGCAGGGTGGAATTCATTATAGCTCAGACTGTAAACAATAGAAGGCATAATACCATTAATGGCATATTTTTGTGTAAATGTCGCTGAATTACAGATGGTGTTGAGGTAGCATCAGCTCAATGCTGCACTATAAACCCTAGAAGATATAGAAGAATGGAATAGTGTAGGTTGGAAAACACCTTTGATATCATCAAATCCAAGCGTTAACCCAGTACTGCCCAGGCCACCACTAACCCACGTCCCTCAGTGCCACATCTACACATCTTCTAAGTTCCTCCAGGGATGGTGACTCCTGGGCAGTCTGTTCCAGTGCTTGACAGCCCTTTCAGTGAAGAAGTTTTCCTAATATCCAATCTATAGCACCCCATGGCACAACGTGAAGCCATTTCCTCTCATCCTGTAACTTGTTATCTGGGAAAAGAGGCCAACATCCACCTGCTTACAACCTCCTTTCAGTTGTACAGGGCAATAAGGTCACCCCCGAGCCTCCTTTTCTCTGGATTAAACCCTCCCAGCTCACTCAGTTTCTCCTCTTCAGACAGGCTCCAGACCCTTCCCAGCTCCATTGCTCTTCTCTGGACACACTCCAGCACCTCAAAGTGTTTCTTGTCATGAGGGGCCTAAAAGTGGGCACAGGATTTGACGTATGGCCTCACCAGAACTGAATGCAGGAGGACAGTCACTGCCCCAGTCCTGCTGGCCACACTATTGATGATACAGGCCAGGATGCTCTTGCCTGGGCCTGAGCTCCTGGTTGTCCTGTGCCATATGGTGGCACTCAAGATTATTTGCTCCATAACCTTGCCTGGCACCAAGGTCAGGCTGGCAGGTCCCTGGCAGTTCCCAAGAGCCTCCTTCCAACCCTTCCTGTACATGGGCATCACATCTGCTAATGTCTGGTTAACTGGGACCTCTCCAGGAACCAGACCTGTCGATAAATAATGGCTCAGTGAGCACTTCCACCAGCTCCCTCAGTACCCTTGGGTGGATCCCATCTGGACACATAGTGTGTCTAAGTGGTGTAGCAGGTTGCTGACCATTTCCCATTTGAGCACAGGAGCTTCCCTTTTGCAGCTCAGTGGGCTGAAGAACAACTGGTCTTACTATCAAAGACTGAGTCAAAGAAGGCATTTAGTACCTCAGCCTTTTCCTCATACTTTGTCCCTGTGTTTTCTCTCACATTCAGTAAAGGATGGAGATTCTCCTTAGCCCTTCTTTATGTTGCCAATATATTTACAGAAACATTTTTTAACTGTCTTTTAGGGCAGTAGCCAGATTAAGTTCTAGTTGGACTTCAGCCCTTTAATTTTCTCCCTGCATAACCTCATGACATCCTTGTAGTCCTCCTGAGTTCCCTACCCTTTCTTCCAGAGGTCATAAACTCCCCTTCCTTTTTGTTCCCTGAGTTCCAGACAAAGCTCTCTGTTCAGCCAGGATGGTCTTCCCCAGCCACTCATCTTTTAGCACATGAGGACCGCCAGCTCCTGTGCCTTTAAGAATGTCCAGTCTTTCTGGACTCCTCTGCCCTTCAGGAATGCCATCCAAGGGACTATGCAAACCAGTCTCCTTTAAAGGCTCCTTTGGCCTTTAAAGAGGCCAAAGTCTGCCCTCCAGAAATTCAAGGCAGTAGATCTGCTCCCTTCCAACCTCTTCATACACATTCCTGTTTTGTTTCAGGTTTGTCTGTCCTCACACCTAAACTGTCCTGCAAGTGAATTGCATGTAACCAAGACTATATTAAAATACATTTTGCATGCTGATATCATCTTAAATTGCCAATAAAAACATATTTAAATTAATAAACTGGCACATTACACAGGCACTTCAGGATTCAGCATTATACCATTTCTAATAAAATACTTCTATATAACACATTAGCATTATCATCAATTGGAAATCACTAATATTTCCTCTGATGTTTGCTGAAGTAGCATTAATTACGCTCGCTTTCTTTTGGTATTCATGTACCATCAATGTAATTAATTTGGAGTTTACTGAAGTGTGAAATGTTCTGCCTGATAATAGATTTCCCAGAGCCTCATACAGCGGTCGACCTTAAGCATTCCATTTTTGCTCAAGCTAAACAGAGAGGTTGAGTTCAATATTACTGCATCCTCAGAGGTAAAGCAGTAGCTTAGGAAATAGCAGCAAACCAAAAGCCTTTTTAAAACATATTTTGCTGATAAGGTTGGCAGAAATATCTGGGTCCCTCAGTACACGCAAAGGGAAGCTGGAACGTGCAAGGGTGCCGATGCAAACGGTATGGCTGAGTTCTGACTGTGGGCTGGAAAGGACTAGAATTGTTTCAATTTAGTTTTAATTGCTTAAGAGTGTCTTTTGCAAATCACTGAAGGTCTTCAAACTGGACTTAATAACATGGAACATTTTGAAGCAATAATGCTTAGGGCAAAAAATATGAAATTTTGCAAAGAACATCAAGGAACAATTACTATATTAAATAACAGCCCCCATTTAGTCTGTCATTGATGGTAACGAGGAAACTCCAAAAGCTTATATAGGACCTGTTTTACACACCACCGAACTCAAGTAAAGTCTTCTTTTTTACCCCCATGTGTTTAGGATCAGGTCTTATAATCCAGAGCTCTCCATAAACACCAACACAGTGAGAGCATCAAATATTTGAAGTCTTTAGGTATTTAAACACTTTTCTCCATCTATTCTATTTATACCCTCTAAGTTGTGCTCTACATAATTCAAGTGTCTGTCAAATGCAATATTCGTTACTAACGTTGCCATGGTTTTCTTCCTCGAGGGGATTACGTTTCCACTCTAATGGTATCACCAGAAAGTTTATCTACGTTCATCCAGGATGTTTTAATCATCTTCTGGACTAACAGCTGGCAAAGTCTGTCAAATGCAATATTTTAAATGTCTAGAAATCTTAGTGCATGAGCCACGTGACACTACTACTGTCACAATTGTTTTAAAGTTCCATCCAGAAAGAACAACAGTCAGATACTACCAAACCACTTCTAATAAATACTGACCTTTAATGTGCACCAAATATATTTTAGCCCCACAGTCACAAGGATGAATGACCAGCAGTTTATATTGTTACCATTCCTGTTGCTTCCTTCAAAACAGGAAAGCTTGGGAAAAGCTTCTCCAAATAGTAAACCTAATTTTGTGAATTTCAGGCATAAAAATTTACCCCCAGAAACCAAAACCAGATAAAAAAAGACAGCACATCTTCTCTAGAGATCAGGTGTTTTTCTTCCATGCTTCCTATACAAACATATTCATTGTGTGCTAAGGGTGCAGAGTGTGGTTTGGTATAACAGGACAACCTAATACAAGCACAGACTCCAAATGCAGGAATAAAAGCACCCTAAACAAAATTGAGTTTTCCAAAAATGCAGGTAAATTTTTATGACAGTATTCTTTCAAAGTACCACAATATAAGAGTGTTTGTGAGAACTATGAATTATTGGTCATTTAGAACCTGCAGAAAATCTCCCACTTGGGCAGGTCTTCTCTAAAACAAATGCATGCTCTGCATTCAGGATATATAACCTTATGCCTTCATAATTTATACTTTTAATTCATCATAATAATTATCTGGTTTAAAAACCTTCCTTGAGCAAAAGATCTGCACAGCTGGTGAATGAATGTCAAAATCCTTGCCCTCTAAAAATAGCTGACAAAGTAAAATAGCTAATGATGCCCGAGGTGCCTGTGTGCCACCATTAACACAGAACTAGTCCATTCTATTTCAATAAATCATGCTTTTAAAAAAAGCAATTTTAAAGTGCCAGGGAGCTGAGTTTTCTTGATATAAGAAAAAAAAAAAACCACAACTTACTTCTCTGCACTGTTCGTATCACATCACTTAAAACTACATCTAAACAAGCATCATATAAATGCGGACACTGGCATTTATTATTGATAAAGACAGATGATGTTATTGGTAATTTGCATTTATCATAACATTTCACTGTGGTCATAAGCCACCTTCACTAAAAGGTGGCAAAGGAATTCGGTTTGTTTCAATAGATTTGAAGCAACCCTTTCTGCTGTGGTGTTTCCAGTTTCAGCTCATTTCAAAGGGCCAGAACTCTTTGTAGGTAGTTAATACTTAAAGACAGTTTCAGTGTTACTACCTTCTACTGGACTGCAGTTCAGAAGAGCCAGCTTAGACCAAGGCTTGTAGGCAGGTTTCAAACCACCTACTTACATTTTCCTGCCTGGAGGTTTCACCAACTGAGCGGAATCCAAAGAAACAGAAGCTACAGAGATGCTAAAAGTCTCCTGCAACACAAAGGATATGCTCTGAGAAGCTCCCACCTACAGTCTGTTCACAGACATGCAGAATTTGTGACAAAAAATTAGAAAAATATTTAAGAACTCTTGGATGTTTGGGACAGAACATTATTCCAATTATTTGTCTTGGCTCTACAGATTTCACATCAGAGATCCAGTTTCATATTATTGCTTTGGAAAAAACAGACATGGTTTAATAATTACAACAGTTTTCTCTTCCCACAGCATTTTGTTGACTTAACCTTTGTTTAACAACACAGTTCCTGTAGAGACATGCACACTTACTCTGACTGGTGATCTGGATTTCACGCTGTCTGACCAGCAGCTTATTAAATACAGAAGAAAATCCACATCAATGCATGAATGAAGTTGGTAAGAACTTCTTGCTTCCTTGAGGCTCAAGTCAGACAACTAAACTGTGTTCCAATAAACACATCATGTTCCTACAGCAAGACAGGATGTGTGACATCGCTGCTCAGCCACGGCATAAGCAACCTTCAAAACTGGGAAAATTCCTGGCACTGTGACTGCAAGCACTGAGAGACCCAACATCCTCTGACAGCAACCAGAGCAAAATTAATCTGTTGTAAAATGGGCATACAATACCACTTCTATGAGAACTAAGTTGTGGTAAAAAGTTGAACGCTTGGCACAGAAGATATGACACTGTTATATCAGAGTAAAAATATCTTCCATGGTCTTGTTTCATGTGCCCGGGTATAACAGGCAGTGACAAAGAGGCAAGAGAGAGTTTAAATGGATGATCAATATTCCACAAGACCAGGTAAGATATAAAAACCCTGAATATTAAAAACCTAGCTTATTATTCAACACACCCAAATGTTAAAATGCAACCTCACCAGCATTTTACAGTAGAGTCACCATTACAGTCAACAAAAAACTCACAACAAATATATGTTTGTACATAAACTTTAATTATTGCAACTAGCTTTCTCTCCATCTAAAACAGGGGGATCAAAGGCATAGCAGCTACTCTGTGTGTAAGTAAACACATACTACATGCACAGAAACCTACTTATAATTTTGAAATATGAACCACTCTCTTAACAACTTGCAAGAGCTGAGGCTGCACACCTGATTAGCCAAATATTGGAACCAGTGCTAAGTTCTGTAGTACCTGTATTCCTGCCAGTCTGGTTAACAAACACACTTTTGGCAGACTTAACATAGATTTTAAAATGCTCACATATTTTTTCTTGAAGCTTGTTTATATTAAGGAGTGCAAAGCAAATAATGTCATTAAGAAATACTTGTGTCTGTGAGGACTCTTGCTTCACATGCACAGAGCAAGTCTTGCTGACAGAACCTGCTGAATGGAGGAGATATGCAAATTTTATACCTTCCACATGTGAAAATTAACTAGAAAAGGGTGCAGTAAAACCAATTGCCAGATATTGCCCGAAGTCACAAAATACTAAAACCTATTAAAAGTTTTTATGCAGAAAAATTATCTTGTACAATATTTTATTATGCCCTGAAATATGTTAAACACCATCTCCTAGTTTCCCATTTCACTTTATCCTTACAGAAACCTCTACCTTTTTAAGGACGGCTAAACCACAGGAGAAATGAGAAATGCCTTTTTCCAAATCAATAAGGAGGGGCAAGAATTGCTTTTAGGTTATTACTACAAGTATTACTATAAACCACACATTTTTCTCTTCCTAAATTGCCTACTGGGATGATCTTTTCTTCCTCATTAGCCAAGCTTCAATTCATACAATTTCACTGGAACTAAAATTATGTATAACACTTGGGGAGATCTGCCCATTCTATTAATTACTGTCCAGTTATTAAAGGTAGTTGTTTATGTTAGTGAATAAGGGAATTAAAAAATCCAAATGAAGCAGAAAGATTCTGAGAAATAACTTCAAAGTCAGGTTATCTACAAACAGTTCATGATGCAAACCCATTGTTCCATTGCTAAATGTCAATACAATTTCAGTTTGGAAGTTTCAGCTCTTCGGTGTAATTGCAATTTCAAAGGCATTTCTACCTTTTCTGTCTAAGTTATATAACCTTTCTCTGCTGTTTACAGTGCATTAGCAGTTTCAGAATGCTTCAGCTTTTAATGCAACATTAACATTTCTTTTAATGAAATATAAACCTGTGAATCAAAAAAAAAAGCGCAGAATTACCATTTTTCACTAAAGGACAACATACTTTTCTCCTCCAATTGTTCTCAAATGTCTCAGCATTTTGAAATTCATTACAAAATACACAGTATCAAATCCAGTGAAGCTAAAATTGAAAATGCCTAAAAGTTTACAGTGAAAGACTTTCATCATCTCCACTCATTTGCTTACCACAATCAGTACAAAAATTTTAGAATTCAGGGTAGGAGTAATTTATACTCAACCAATCATAGTCTGATATTGCTGCCAATATTATTGGCTTTTTTATGAAACTTGTGAAAACTGTTTGGAATGAAATAAAGCCTGAGAAAGCTCTGTCCACCAAGACCTTGTCATTTACCATGGTGCTCCTAGTTTCCTCCTTTTGAGAAAAGGAGAGATGCATAAGGAACCTGTAGTTCCCGGGAATTCAGACTTCACTGGAATCTGCAGCCCTGCTTGCTTTGAGTTACAGGAGGAAAATTACAGTCTTCAGTAGAAATAGCTTGTAGCAGTTAACTGCTCTGCTTTTCATCCCTACAGCCCCACAAAGTCTTTATAATTTTTTGTTTGAGAGAAGCAAATGTTTAATTTATGATATGTATCGTGAATACTCATGTTAATGTCCTACACTTTTCCCTGTATGACATTAGAATAAACAAATAATGCACTTACATTTGTAAAATAACTTTCAATGCTCATTTTTAAGGCACCACAATTTAACTGAAGAAATTCAAGGGTTAGTTTGAGGCTGAAATACCTTTTATTAAAACTGCTGGTAATAGGAAGAAATATTATTTTTTTTAAAAAAAAAGCACATTCTATTTGCCTTCCAATATGCTCTTGCCACAAAATATTTTTTGCTATGTGTATGGTGACTCAGAGTTGTTTGAAAGAAATTAATAATTCTCTAAGTAAGACTGTGTCTGCAATACTATTTGCAGACACGTGAGGCAGAAGTTTCGGTGCTTCCAGAAGACTGCAAGACTTGTTCATCTAAATGCCTAATTAGACACACAGGCATACCATTTAAGGCATTTTACTCATTAAACTACTAAACTGATAGTAAATAAATAACATGCTTAAGGTAAGCACTAAGAGAAATAGTTCGTAAGTGTACCTGGTGCTACACTCAGGAAGCACGAGTCTTATTCATCTTCTATACAGAAATTGCCTCAGTAGAAAACTGATAATTGCTCATCACGACACAAAAGACAGCTTACACATGGATGTTTGCAGATCAGACAGGAGAGAGACAGAATTAGACTAATTCAGGACTAAATTTAGCCTTCATCTGACACAGACAAATATACTTTTTTCCAGCATCAATAGTACAGGACACGGCCAACCGAGGTACCTTCAGCATCACGCTGCGAGCTGCAGCAAACCACACGTGGCAGCAAAGCTTTGCGGGCAAAGCATTTTCTTCTCCTCCCACACCCAGAGTATTATGTTAAATAAGGTTTTCTATTACATTGACTGTAAGTCTCTCCTGTTCCAGTTTTCACTATGCGTGCTCCTGTGAAGCACACATAAATGCAGATTAACTCAGCTAGTTCAAAAATCTCACTTCTTCTAAAGACACACAAACAGTTTTGTTCGTTGTCATCCTCTTATTCTTCAGACTCTTCTCCACCACATCGCCAAGTTACATTTTCATGTTACTTCAGCCACTAATAATTTACCCATCTGACAAGTAATAAATTCACTTGCAAGCTTCAGGACAGTAAACCAGAGAAGCTAAAGTCATGAATACCTAATCCACTTGAAACTTTGCTTCATGCTGGGGAGGCAGCTGGTGTACTGTGTCCACTGCTTATTGCAGCAATCACAATTATTTCACTCGTTCCTAGAGTGCCTGTGCTGCTGCAGAGTCCAGCTGTTCTCTCTCATGCTATATTTAGACTGCAGACTTCTGGGGCTGTAATTGTCTTTTCATTGTCCATTTGTAACTATACACAATTGAACTCTGAGATGCTCTAAAACAAAGACGTGAAAGTTACTCAATAAAGCAAGCACAGTATGAAAAGATTATGATTTTCATTCTATTTCAGATTTGTTGCCATTATTGTTATTCAGATTACAGGAGTTATAAAAACAATAGACTTCTCAGTTCAGTGGCTAAATAAATTACTTTAGCTCAGGTCAAGAGGAGTTATCCCCTGCTTGTCCTTTCATTTTGAAAAGGAAATGTAGATGTCACTTGAGAAACCAGAAGTGAGTTTGGAGACAGCGCAGATGTTGAATTTTGATTTTTCCAAAACATTCTGAAAATGCAAGAACGAAATGCTTTGCATTTTTTGGACATCAACCCATTACTGAATTAATTATTTCCCATGTACAACGCGGAAACAAATTCCAAATCTGTGGAGGGGAAAGAGGCAACAACCTTGTGTTTAGTTCACCTAAGTAAAAGCTCTTGTGATCTTTCTGATTAGAACTGTGACTGTTTGTTGCCAAAGCTGTTGATATGCTCCAAGGATAAGAAAACAGCCCATAGCAGGGTCCTTTTCACTGAGATACCGTGTGTTGGGAATACAGGAAGAGCTTCTCCTTTCGCCTTCTTGCATTATCAGAAACATTTTACTGTATCATCTTACCGAAGTTAACACCGCAAGATGAAAGCTGCGGATCTCTTAGGCAATGGCTACTAAGAAGATCATCACCGACAGCATCAGCACTGATACAACAGCGTTGGAAACACTTCGGGAAGACCAGGGCAGCTGCAAGGAGGGCAGAGAGACCCAGTGCTAGAGCTGCCCATTAGAAGCAGCACGGGACCACAGTAGTTTAACACCCCAGCTGGCATCCCATCCATCTGCTTTTCCAGGCTAATCATCCTCTCAAGCCACTGCCATCAGTCCTAGAGATTAAGTGCTCGCAACAGCAGCAGCCGTTTAGATCCACCCATCAAAAACGATGTTTACAACTGGAAGCACAAGAATCTGTTTGAGGCTTTATCTTTGAAAACGAGCAAACAAAAGCCCTCAGGCAAATAACAAATGAGCAAGTTATGCTAAGAAAAAACAATTTAGCTGACAAACTCAAGCACTTGTAAACTAAGAAACCTCGATTTACAGTTGCAAAAGCATTTTAGCTTGCGTATACAAACACTTTATGATGTAAAGCTTAACTCTGCTTAACTTTCTTCATGAGATCAGTGACTTTCAGTGCACAGGATGGTCTCTCAATCTCACAAATTAAGGTTTCAAATGTGCAATTTTGCAATTGGGATGATGCTTTTTATGCAAAATTATTATATTTAATTGCTATTTTATTTCTATTCAGTTCTAATGTTTTGCACCGAGGAAACATTTCTATGGATACAGCAACATTTTATAACTCCAGATGTAGATCTGAATCATTAACTGAACCTCAGAAAACCAGACACTAATTCCAACAGCTGAAACAGTATGAATAAAAGCAAAAGCTGCATCCTATGCATTCCTATAAACCTCTTAAGAAAATACACCCCTAAAAAGACTTGCCTTTGCATCTTCGGTTTGAAAAAGAAATGCTTAGTGTTTTGATTCTACTCATTGAGATCATCTTCCAAAATAATTTGGGACTTTCACAAAAATAACTTCCTTTAACCTGTATGAAGGTAAAGGGGTGGTATCTTCCATTTCAAAAGAAAATGTGCACAACTAACCCGAGAACATGAAACCAACTGAAAAGTGGCTTTGTGCTTTTCAAATCCAACGTTCAGTGTGCAAACTGGAAGGGATCTATTTTCTGGGTGCTGCCTCCCAGTTCTGTCAAGTAGCTTTGTGCTGGTGGAACCTGAAAATTTCATACTTGTACAGTGCCACAGGAAACATCAACAAGGTTCCTTTGGTGGATGCTCTTAAGGTACTTTTGTAAAAAACCAGAAGTGTAGATATTTTCATCCCACTGACAAACTGACAGAGACAATCAGCTACATGATTTTATTATTTAAGCCAAAGCAGAAATCTCTGTGTTAATGAGATACATTTGAGAACTTAGGGTCAAATCCTCTGATGGTTAACACAGTGAAAAGATATGAAACATCACAAGGCACTTGAGGGGAGTTCCTCACAACATTAATTCTTAGCCTGGCAGAATAATACTCATTATAGGATCCCACAGATGAAAACTAATGTACTGTGAATTTTATACCACTTCATTATAATTCAAATTACTTTTTCTTCCTTCTTACATTTTCATTGTTTGATAAACTAGAATACCTCTGCTCCTTCTATAAAGCATAGGAATAGTGGCAATGTTCATCAAATAGCGTATTAAATTA
This sequence comes from Oxyruncus cristatus, assembly GCA_013399855.1. Taxonomy (NCBI): domain Eukaryota; kingdom Metazoa; phylum Chordata; class Aves; order Passeriformes; family Cotingidae; genus Oxyruncus; species Oxyruncus cristatus. The sequence goes on from VXAY01000232.1 coordinate 1,876,706, forward strand.
GTATTATTCAACAACCAGATATGGCTGAATATTACTGAACTGTGTTAGGTAAAAAAAAAATTGTCATTTCATATCAAAATCTGACTTATATGGCAAAGTAAAAAAAAAAAATAAAAAAGCAAGTGTTCATTTAAGAGGAAGAAAAATCAAATCTTTTGTATTAGTCATGCACTTTTTAAAAAATCATAGAATGGTTTGGGTTGGAAGGGACCTCAAAGATCATCTAGTTCCAACGCCCTGCAGGGACACTTCTATTACACCAAGTTGCTCACAGCTCCATCCAGCCTGGCCTTGAACACCTCCAGGGATGGGGCATCCACCAGTTCTGAGCAACCAGTTCTAGTGCCTAACCGCCCTCACAGTAGAGCATTTTTTCCTGATAACAGTTGATTTTTATCAAAAGAATTTCACAGACACTCTCAGACTTTTGAGGATTTGAAAATAAACATCGAGTCTTACCTAGGAAACAAGCACATTCTGCACATTATATCACAGCCAGCTTTTTGTAAGCCACTGGTAAAAAACTAAGCCCAGTGCATTTTACACAAATCCACAGATCATTTTACTGAACCAAGTACTTTTGGATACCCAGCAGTTTCTCATCACCTCCCTTATTTTCATGACAAAAAGTCAACTTCACTGCTGTTCACAAACTAAAGAGACATTTTAAGTGTTGGTGTCTTTTCTCTCCTGGGACCTTTGTCCCAATGTAGGCTGCAGTCCACCACAAAAATATTAACGGAATTACTATAATCAAAGTTAGGTTGACACACTATTTTCCTATGCTAATTAGCACAGTCTCAACAGTTCACTCCCAATGTCTTGATCTTTGCTGTGAAGAATATAAAATGGACTGTTTCTTCCAGCGCTACTGAAAACAAAAATGTTTCATTGTGAGCAAATCTATTTCTGTACCACCCCACAAAACAGCTCTTTTCTTTAATGTCTCAACATAAAAGCCCCCATACACTATTGCTGCCCACTTTGCTTCAGAAGAGAAAATCACAGAGCTTTCAGTAAGCATGGTAATGTCCTTCATACCTCTTCAACTACATACAGCAATTTTTTCCCTTGCTTTTCAGGAAGTGGTTTAGAGCCATAAATATAAAATAAAGTTACCAAGGAAATAAAATATAACATCCCACAAGTATGTGTTTGCTTTCACACAGATTTTAAGTAGGTCAAAACCTTTTAAATGACTGCAGACAACTCAATTTTCTTCCTTCCTTTAGAGTTTCTGTGAGTGCCTATCCTTCGAAGGGTCTGGCCTGACTCTTGGCTTTTAGCGCTAGATCCAGCACTTTAAAATAATTGTCAATACTTCCTCCAAGAGCCTGCAGAGGTCGGGAGATTTGCAGTTCAGCACTCCCCTTGCACACTCCAGATTTGCCTCAATTCCAGGCTCTCCGACCAGCGCTCTCTCCCCAGTGCTGCACACCCACACCGGCATCATTTCCCTGACAAGGGCCGGCAGATCCTGCTGTGACAGCAGCTGGCTGGCTGAGTGCACTGCTCGCTTCCAAACACAGCACAGAGCCTGCCAACAGCTGGGACACACACCGGGGAGAAAGGAGATTGCTCCTTTTGGGAAAGCCATGGAGCAAGCAGCTCCACTGCCTCACTACATGAGAGGTAGTGAGTGGTTGAGCAGAGGCACGAGATGGTCTCAGCAAGGAGCTGGTGGTCTCCAGGTTAACCACAGACATGGCTGAGAGAGGGTCACTTTAGTCAGTGAAATTTATCAAGGGAAGATTAAGATATCAGAATGCATCTGAATCCCATCATAATCTAGATTAAGAACATTTTTGTGATTTTGGATTACATCTGGCTGATTCAGGAATGTCAGTGTTATTGGGAGCTGGGGGTCAGGCATTCCTTAGAGGCAGTTGATGCCCCTGTTCTGGCTCACATATCTGGGGGAGGAACAGTGTTTACCTCAGATCTCTGGATCAAAATAAGGGACAGGACATGCAATACAGAGGAAAAGCACTCTGCCAAGGAAGCGCAGGGAGTGGGTAGCAAAGGCAGCTAAAGAGGGGCTGCGGCAGAAATCACCCAGAAGAATGAGCTAAAGCCCAGGGCAGAGGAAAGCACAGAGAGGACAGAAGAGAGCAGAGGGATGAGGCAGTGCCAGTGCCATCAGAAACCTCAGCAACTGTCTGTCCTGCGTGCCTGCTGTGCCTCTCCCACAGGCAAATACCTTGACCACCTCCTCACAGATGTTCCCATAACAAACTAGAAATGCACTAATCCTAGAAAAAGTCTGTGATCTGTGCCCTTCATTAACAGTTCTCTGTTTGTGGGGTACAAAGAAATGACACATGGAGAAAGAAGTTTAAGATTCAATGCCTGGGTGCTAAAGAATCCAGCAGATGGGTCTCTGGGGCTGCCAGCACTGGTGCCGAGAGCTGCCTGCTTTGGTGCCTGCACTGCTGCAGCTCCCAGCCGGAACCCAGCAGCAAATGGGCACCCGAGAAAGCATCATCTTCTACTTAATAAAACTCCTTTTCTCAGAACTTCATTTTCCTGCAAATTCTTTAAAATTGCTTTGTTCCAACGGAAATGCCTGTTAGTGACACAAAACCCTTTAAAATATGCTGACCGTGTCATGAAGTTCATTTGCATATTAATAGCTCTCTCCCTCTCTCAGGGGATTAATTGCCTTCCCAATAGAATCGCACAATCCCATTTATGCAGGTTTATTCTGGCTCTGGGATGGGGGTGGGGATGGCCAGTGCATTGACTGCAATTCTATTGTTTCAGAATTTGGGATTTCTTGGCGCTTACCTCTTTATGTTCTTAAAAACTTTTTAGTAATCATGGGCAGTATGAGAATAAGAGATAGACCTTTTAAACCAAGCTTATCCAATTCAACACTGGTTTATATTCTGCAATTATTCAATTTGTTATTTTTAAACAGGATGGCAAATTATGGTGAGTTCTACAAAGTGGACAAACGGCACATTAAAAAGAAATTGAAATACAATATTCTAAGTGTGAAAACTAGAAACTTGAGACAGTGATAATCTAAAACTCCTTCTTTGTAAAAAGTGAATTCTACCGAGACAATACAATGACAGGTTATTCTCTCAAACAGACTGTTCTCAACTAACACATGCTTAACGAGGCCATACATCTGCAGTCTCTTCTACAGTCAGTTAGGAAGATATTTTAAAGCACCCTCACAGTATACTGTGACTGGAGCTATCAAAATATGCAATAAAATTCATTTGTATCAGATATCTGGTACTTAAATGGAACTTAAATATGGCTTAAACCAAGAAAATATCTAGCACATACAGTGATCCTGTGACTAGAGCTCAATAGCAAATATGACAGAGGGCACAATGAGTTTCTAACTTATTGCAGTGACCTGCAATACAAGAATACTCTTGGCAGATTCCAGATTCCAAAAACTCTCTCCCAGTGATAACCTATTTACTTTGCCCCTAAAATGGATAAATAGGGTGAGGGGAAGAGACTAAAATCTTATTTCAGGGTAGACACTAAAGTCTTTTCTATCTGAATTACTGTAATAATCTAGCAATCGTTACAAAATTCTTTGGAAAATATGTATTAATAACAGTTTGCAATCTTTTTTTCTGAAGTATTTTCCCTATTCACTCCTCTGTTGATCCTTTCTGTAAATAGATTTAATACCATTTGAATCATTTTTCCAAATGCACAGGAGGAACTTCTAGGACATGGTACTTGGCACAGCTGGGAATACACTGTCTTTAATGACATTCATCTCAGTGCTTTTTGGGCCCAAGGATATGCAGAAAATAATAGTAAAAAGCAGTTTTAAAAAAACACCACCACTATAATTGCCATAGCCTTTTCTTGCCCTGCTGCTGTTCCAAAGCCTCTGTCTCTGCTAGTTAAGGCATTTGGGAGGAAGTAGATAGACATCATAAAATTCTCTGCTTTTGCTGCTCCGAATATATCAATGACCAACACGTGATAGACAATAACAAAAACCTAAGATTTTAATCAGCTAACAATCCAAGCTCAGTTATGATGTGCTTTGTGTTTTTCTCAGATAAAACAGGGTAAAAATATTTAAGGGGATAAGGAGAAATAAGCATTCAAAGAGAACATTATTCAAGACTCTAAACATAATTCCAGCAGGCCCCATGCAAAGGTCTACAAGACTTACCATTTAGATCAGGGTTGTCCTACATGGATGAAGGGCCTAAGACACTCTCACAAGGTTTCAGGAAAACAATGCTTGTTTTTTCACATGTGGGAAAATCAGGTCAAGTCAGATATCTTAAATACAGTTCTCATTATGAGCAAAGAAGATGCAAAATCCTTTTTTTAAACACTTAACTACTACTGATCCTTTCTTTAGAAAACTATTTTTTACCTCAAGCAAACTTTGTAAAAGGAATGTGTTGAGGGCAAATTACATAAGCAGGTGGTTAGGATAGTTCTACATCATACTGAGAGCACACTTTTGCTAATACATGTATACAGCAATTGAAAGTTTATGTACTGTGCAAATCTGCTCATCAGGCTGATGATTCTGTGCCTTATTTCTAAATTGGTCCATCTGATTTCACTGATAGGAGGAGCCTGGATGTTGTCCAGTCAGCTGGGCTGAAAGGGCCTGTGTGCTCACACCAGATTAGGAGGATTAAAATGAAGCTAATTGCTAAAGAAAATATTTGGCTAACACTTCATTATGCGTGATACGATGTAAAGTGCTCTAAACAGGATCCAGTTTTGATATTTTAGCCCTGGAAATCCATTTTATGTACTGATGAATCTCAAAATGTTCTTAAATAAAATCTCTCTAAGGAAATAAGACAAATATACAGAAAATGAGTTAATTATAAATCATTACAAAAGACCACTTATTTTTTAAAAAGTGTAATCCATACTAGAAATATTGTGTAGGCATATTTCCCTTGGAAGGAATGTATGTAAATTGCATCAAGAGACTGCAAACCAAATTCATACAACCCTTTTGGCTTCACCACAGCTGTAGCTTTAGTGAAGCTTCAGAAAGGCTTGAAGCTTCTGATCACAAAAAAGGATTGTAAATCCTATTAAAATGGATTAAGGGAAACAGTGCATATTGCTAAAAATATCAAGCATAAATTAAAAAAAAACCTTCAAGTGTTGCCATTCCATTGCACTGATAATATTTTAGCAAAAATATAAGTTAAAAAAAATAAGACAGTTGAGTTTCTATTTGAACATATATTTTACATGGACTTTTATGCTCGTTCATCCTATTGTCTTACAAGCCTCCTTGCAGTTAATGTTTTATCACCAGCAACTTCTTTCTGCAGTTTTCAAACTGTTCCACAATCACACTTCAAAGAGCTGTCTGATATTCAAGGTACAGCACTGGCACAGGGACCCTGTTCTGGCTGTTCTGTGCTTCAGGTACAGCCAGTTTCCCACAGGGGCCCCCAATCAGTGCCAAAAAGCTGAGCACACCAAGGAAAGCTGGGAAGTCTGAGATGGATCTTTCTAAGATCTAGATTTTATATAATGGCCTTTCAAATTTTTTTGCATTTCCATATTTATGTAGAAATTAAGACCCACAAATGATAAACCCTAAAGGCAATTCTGTAATAGGTTCATTTTGTTGAAATCAATTCGAGACATAGTAGAAAAGATCTTGTTCCTATTCCTCATTACAGTATCTGCATGTCTTCCACATATATTGTCACCTCTATTAAACTACAGAACATTCCATGTGTCTTTCCAGAGTGAGTTCTACCTCTGTAGTGCAAATATTTTTTTCAGACATCTTAAATTTCTGGGGTTTAGATCCACGGCTTGTTTTATATTGTAATTGGTTAGGATTCACACAATAAAGATGCTTTTATAGAGCTAACAGTGCTTGCCACTAGGTTTTCTGGGACCAAACACAGCTTTATGGTGACTGTAGCCTTACAGTTACATCAGTCAGCTCTTAATCAGTTTAGTCACTTTAAACCTTTCTACTGGGGCCAATGGGACTGTTTATGCTCAGAAAATTGTGCATTTCCACAAATATTTATGAAGCAGAATTTAATATACACAGCAGTCCCAGTTTTCCTCTCATTGAAGACAGGAAAGATTCCAATTACCTCTAAAGGCTTACTTACATTGGAACTGTGACATACTAAATTAAGTTAATCAAGATCATAGAATATATGATACATGCAATTTTTTCATTGACACACACTTTATACTCTGATATGGCCTAAACCACTCTAAAGCCCTTAAGAACAGCCAAAGACAGGCTTTGTCACCCTGTGAAATACAGTGACAGCAGGTAAAAGATGACAGCCATGGAACACTGAGTGAGTGCAGGTACAGCCAGGCTACCCTCAGTTCTGCTGGGTTCTCAGGCTTCTGCAAGAGAACAGCCCCAACCAGACGGTGCCTCCATACTCCCATCCAAACACAGCCTGCCTTTAGATTGGCACTGCACACAGAACTTGAAAGAAGAGAGAATGTGGAAGTGATTCTGGTTTCCAGCTGCCCACTCAGCAACACTAAAGTGGTGCTGGACCGGACATCCAAATACTCTTCAGCCCTAAATTTACAGCGTAGGATTTTAATACAGGATGCAAGTCACCGAGTTGCTCAGAAGATATGAGGTGCAGCTCCACTTCCTCTTGCAGCTTGATGGAGCTGCAATTTCTACCAACAGCTAAGGGCAGGGGGGCAGCAAGCATTAAGCAATCTCAGATTAATCTAGCACTGCATGCAAGCAAACCTCATAGCCATTGGGAACAGTCTTTTACCTGTGAATTAAATAAAAACATTCCAGGGTCGGTAACTGAAATTCTTTATCTCCTTTAGAATTTCTCTATTATTTGTATATCTGCCGCAAGAAAGAATTAAAAGTAACTTTGGAAAAGCAGATTATGGTCTGCATTCTGTGGGAGAAGAAAGCCATCTCCTGCGCTTTCAGCTTACTCTTCTAAAAGGGTTATTTGTCCTTCTTCTTCCAAATATTTCATTACAATCAGAACAGCATGTAATAAGAAAAATACAGTCCCAAGTCTTAAAAACCTGCATTTAAAAAATGTAAAAGTTTAGAATTATTCTAATATCAAACTTCAAAAAGCAATTAACGAAATATTTTTGGGCATTCTCCACTATAATAATGTCTGAAAATAAAATCCAGTAACTAATTGGACAAGTTAGAAAAGGATTGAAAATCATGTAAAGATTTTAATTTCTTGTTTTTCTAACAATACTGAAGTTGCTGCTGAACGTAAATTTGCTCACTTTATACAACACGCAAAAGGATGTGTTGCCTTTTTTTATGAATCTGTAGAAAACAAAGAACTTTGTTACTAAATGTTGTGGGAGCACCTATATGTGCAATATCAGCATCTGAAACACGTGGCCAACAAATTCTTTATAAAGCCACTCAATATCTGAGCTTTGGTCACTTGCAGAAAACACAGTGAAGATGACTCGTGCAGGAAAAGTGAGGTTCTTGATGCTACTTCCAAACTTGTGCTTGCATATTACATTATCAGATAGGGGAAAATTCAGTGTTTGTCAGAGTTAACCAGCATCAACTATGCAGTAGCTTTTGTTTAAAAATTTGAGGCACTGAGGACTCAAAGTAAGAAACAAAAAATCCAGAACATTTTCCTTCCTGCAACAGCCAGCAGAAGCCAGTGTTCAGTAGCAGAACTCAGTGTCTCGCTCATCTCCTGATTAAATACCTTTGCTACTAAATACAGAGAAGGCAGAAGCAGGTTATTTTTTTCCCAAAAAAATCCCATCTGCCAGGGAAAGGGCTTACCCACAAGGACTTCAAGGGGAGTAGGAAGTTCATTTCTTTCTTAGGAAATGATGAATGGAGCACCAGGGAAACAAAGAGTTACTGCTGCCTGTGCTTCCAGCAGCCCTCGCCATCCCTTCTATACAGAGGCCGGGGGCAGGGGACACACTCCTGGAGACAGCCAAGGGATATTTGGCATTTTGGTGACACTGTAGGATGTCTGCCTGAGCCAGTCTCCTCTATAAGGGGCTGGAAATCAACACATTAGGAAGAAATTAACTATGTAGAAAAATAAATTGGCTTCTTTCTTAAAATTAGTTCTATAGGTAAAGCACCCCTAGAAAACTGGTTTTTTAAAGTTAAATACCCATGTTGATTTACCTCCTGATCACTTCTGTGCTAACACTGTCCTAACAGGATGCTTCTAAAGCCATTTTTTTTTTTTTTTTCCTGGGATTTGGGGAACTCTGAGAACTAAGTCTTAATTCCTACAGGCAGCTCGGGGAATGCAGCTGTATTGAGGATGCGGGTGAAAGCCGCTTCTCAGCTCCAGGAGCACGTCACAGCCATCTCCTTAATTCTGCTGAGACTCCTCGAGCATTCGAGTAAACAAACACATCCGTGATTATGGCCACGGGAACAGAAAAGGAAAAAGTCTGTTATCGTCTCCAGACAGACTCTTATCAACACGTCCATTAAAGCACAGTCAACGGGTAGCAGCGATAAAATTACCAGTAATGAATTTTAAATGCATTATTGATGTACTCCTGGGGGGGCGGGAGGTGTTAACCCTTTGGGGTAAGCATAAGTGTCAGTGCCGAGTAAACAGTACATCACTGCACTGTCACGCTTTTTTTCCACTTAAAATACTTGTGATTTCATTGCTAGCCATTAATACCTGTGTTTCCAAACACGCACCGTGCTGGTGACTGCAGCATCTTTGTAAGTAAATGAAAGTTGAGAGGAATCAGCATCTCCCAGGTGATCTTCAGTATGTCACTACCTAGTTCCTGGCTTTTGGCCTTTTGGGGTTGTTCATTTCTTGGTTGGTTTGAGAGGTTGTTTTA
>VXAY01000232.1:1889039-1933923 GCA_013399855.1 Oxyruncus cristatus
TTTTTTTTTACCTCAGAAAGCAGAGAAAAATGTTTAAAAACATTTGGAAAAAAAAAAAAAAAAACAACAGATGGCTTTAAGTGAATAACAGATTCACTTAACCAAACATTTTATTTCCTGTATCTTGAATAATTAACAAAAAAAGTGTTTACCAACAATTATATAACAGCTTTTATAGTAACACAAGGAGGAGAAAAACATTTAGCACTGAGTCTCATAAATAATTCAAAAGGTCTAATTTACCATAATCATGTCTGGCATTTATCTTCAGTAAATAATGTATTAGGCATATACTGTGCACTATTTCCTACAGTAGCTACTAGAGAGCATTAGGAACAGACCCATCTGTGTTTAGCATTCTGTAAATCAGGCCAGCTCTTGCATGCATAAAATGATTGCTGATGAAGCCATTTACCTATGCAATGGATAGAAATGACATCTTTTAATGTAAAATTAAATAAAAAGTATAGAAACCGCAACACAGATGAGCGGTTTTTTGTGTACCATAAATATTCATAGCTTGCCAGCTGACAAAGCATACCTCTGAAACCATAGGAACCACTCTAGGAAAAGAAGTTGGGTCTTCCACATTCACTGACAGGTTAATTTGCATAAGAGCAAATTAACATCTCAAAGGCCTTCTCTTTGCTGGCATTTTCAAGAAATCACCCACCATTACACTAAAACCACTGCGCCTAGACCTTGGCACAACCGAAGTGTGAGTTCTGGTGCTGTCCAGACTCAGGGTGCTTTTGTTTGTTTGCTTAAAGCACCACTGTTCCAGCTCCTTCCCTCCACATTGGTGGCTCCCAAGTCCCAATAAATGGTAACATACACACAACCATACCCAGGTAATAAGGTTTTCCTCTAAGCTTCTGATTATTTCCTATTTTTTTGCCTGTTAAATATGCAATTTACTGAATCTCTTCTGGAACTTGCATGTTTTCAAATAACAGGGAATTTGAATTTATCGCAAATACATCTCCCCAGAACTAGGGAACACACTAATGCAACTGCACTCAAACTGATCAGTCACATCTGTAGTTTGTGCCTTCCCTGTCAGTAAGAATAAAGAATACAGTACACAATCTGTGCGTAAAACAAGAATTACTCTTCTGCTAAAAGCTCACTTCCCTTGTTTTTTTTTTTCCTTCAACTTTTTGCAATCTGTTTAACAGATATTCAAAATAACATAAGCAGAATCTTGCAAAACTCTGGGCACTTTACTTCTTCATGTGATTTGTAATGTTGCACATGCCCAGGACTTTGTAACACAGTCATCCCATTCTGGAGCATACGTGTTCAAGTATTAAGTTTCATATTAATGATTGAAGTGAAATCAAGATCATACTTTCTCACAGGAATCAAGGACACTAGGTAGCTAAATTAAGTGATCTAGTGAAATTTCACACATCTTAAAGTGCTATCCTTGAGATTTCCAAGAAGTTCACATAAAGCACCCCATGGAGCACATTCAGCAGGATTTTCTGCAGTTTCCAGGTACATTTAACTTGTTTAGATTACCTTTATTCCTTATACGGGTGTAATAAACACCACACACCACAGGCACATATTTCCTCACTCACCTTCTAGACCTATTTCATCATTTAAAGAAAGGTTTTAGTTGTAAAAAGTAGTTAGAATATTTCATTTTAATTACAGCATATCTTCTTGTAAGATCCTTTTGTTAAGACTCATGTTCTGAGTATTAGCACTTTACATATCTCCTATGAAAGGAACCAGCCTACGATCATGGATTACATAAAAGGCATTCCAAAAGATAGAAAACGTAGAACTATTTCAGGAACTGTTGCTTCTTTCACATCACTTTACATTACTAGACCAACCACTTAAATTAGCTTAAAAAAAAAAAAAAGCCAGTACAAAATGTGAGAATAACTTTTTCTTTTCTATTTATATGTATAGTACTTGTTCTAATTACAAAAGGGATTCACGAAAGAAGATGACCTGCTTAGTTACCCTTACATTCCCCATTCCTCATTTTCCTGCTGCTCAACATTAACACTATAAATTGTCTTTTTGACACCAAGGTAATAGAGCTGAGTAGGGCCAAAGCCAGTGTCTCCAGTGGACCAACACACCAGGTCCAGGAGACCTGAATTCAACCCAGTTAAATACAAATGTCTGAATACTGGCACGTAATAACCACCAGCCAGACACAGGTGGAACAAAGCTGCCCAGCCACAGGAAAACCACTGTTTTAATAGGAAAGAAATTCTAATTACACTTGCTTACTGAAATCTTTAGGTCTCCGTAAAGGAACCACAGAAGGGTGTCTTTAAAATGGAAATATGTACCTTCAGCAGTAGAATAAATAAAGCAAATTAGATGAACCCTCTGCATCTTGTCTGTAATCACACCTGCATCAAATACCATGCGAGGAGAGATGCACCCTCATTATGAAAGAAGGGCCCTTGAGAACAGACAGGAGCATATAAATATAGCTGCTCCAAAGACTCAAAGAGCAGAAAGCACAAAGGTAATTTATAGAGATATTGTTGAAGGCGATACCTTTCAGACGACACTGTATAATTTAATCACACATAATGGCATAACAAGGCTTTCATCTAAATATCTTTCACTCTTCAATCTCAAACAGCCAAAAAATCCCGGTTAGTTGCAAGCAGCTTCTTAACACTTACTTATTTTAATCTCCCTTTAATTGTCAATGCTCACTGAGAAGCTCCATCTGAAGTTCTATTATTAAATAAGAAGGATGCAGAAAATACTTCCTGTAATATACATATTTCATCTGAAGCAACTATGTGTGAACCAAATAAAACTGCAAACACCTAAGTTACTACAAGTGAAACACACAAGTTACCACATGTGAAACACTACAAATTACATCTGTTCATCTTGCCCTTTTATAAAGTCGAGCTAAGACCTATGTCCAACTTCAGCGTCTTGACTAAAAAAGGAATCACTTTCACAGCAGAAGTGCCTTACCGTCAGTTTGTCAAGTCCAGATAAAACCTAATTCCATAATCCATGAAGAAAAGCAAAAACCTAGCAGAAACCTTAGAACCTTATACTAGCAGGATAAATGTCAGGCACTACATAACCGTGTCCATGAAAACTTCATGCTGTAGCTTTCTGATACCTCTGAGCTACTGCCATAATCTCAGACTGAAAGACAAAGCCAACTATTCTGATGTCTAAACACACCATACAGGGAGTAGTGATTAAAGGGTCCTTTCACTAATAGACTTTCCACCACCACAGAAGTCTGTCACTAAGATGGAGCTACTAAATAAATGGATGCTGAAACCTCTGAAAGCCAGAAACAGTGGGATGTGGGATTGGTGGTCAATAGCACCATTTTGGGGGACAAAAAAGTAAAATAAAACTCAGGTGAGAATTCGACTCAGTTCGTTGTCATCCTTTGAGCTGTATTTAAATACTTAATTTTAGACATCAGGTGCATGGTAGCTCATTTTACAGTTGTAAAATTTCAGATTACGTTTAGATTCCTATCGTGTTACAACAAAACTTCATCCCTTATCACACAAAGAGCACATCTGTTCATACAACACCCTAAGACACCTCTCAAATAGTCTTTGAACACTCACAGAAGCAGGGAAAAGCTGAGACAATCCTCTATATGCTTGCACAGAGAGGCACAAAGACTTGAAGGAGCTCTTATTCTCCTTCAAATCCTTACGAGGGCAGGCAGAGTAGGACAAGATTTGGAACTGGAGAACTGGAGTTTTCAAAGAGTTTGGGTATTTTTTGCTCTGCAATATATAAATCATCAAATTGATTAACAGCTAATGCACACACAGCAGCTGCTTCCTCCAAATTCCAGACACTTCCTACCCATTTGTCAAATCTATTTGCATCTTCTCTTAGATAGGAACATGCTCCTGAAATTGTTCCTGCCAGGGTGGTCACCCACATTTATATGGAAGCTCCTGTACTGTGAAAATTTATGTCGAATGACAATACAAAATAAAACAGAGCAGGAGTAACTCCCTCACTCATCCATGATATCATCATCCATATTAGGATTAAACAATACAGGTATTATAAAATACAAGTACATCTATAACATAAAAGACTAAACTCAACCCCTAAATTTCTCACCGTATTTCTTAGACATTTTTTCTTTTTTTAAGGAAAATACAGGATTCTACAAACTATATTAAAATATTGATTTCTAATAATGAGTACACAGCAAAAAATATAGATTTAAAATATAAAATATAAGATTAATTTATGCAAACTACATTAAAGAGAGATGAATACTCTAATTCAAAAGGTGAGAACACAGTCACAGACATAATAGCAACAGAATTTTTTTTTTTCAAAAATAGCATCCTAAAGTCTTTGAGTTGTAAGACTACATATGTGCTGAAGGCTGAGGAAAACTTCACCTTTTGTTTAACCCCCATAACTCTCCAGGGCACTGATGGCACTGCTCCTTTTCAGCATCACACACGTGCCACCTGTTGCCAAAGGGCAGTTCCCAGCAGTTTAACCCCCTTCAGCAGGAAGCATCGTTAAACCTGAAGTGACAGTCAAAGGTCAAACAATATTTATAACATCTCTCAACTTCCTTTTTCTAAACCAAGCTCTCCTGCAGCTTCATAACCAACTCCTTTATTGCCCCCTGTATTCCCTGGGCACGCAGCCGCATTTGCCAATCTGTCTTCATAGAATGTTAAGGGGTTGGGAGGGATCTTAAAGATCATCTAGTCCCAAACCCCCTGCCATGGGCAGGAACACTTCCCATTACACTGGGTTGCTCCAGACCTTATCCAAGCTGGTTTTGAACACTGCCAGGCCACTTAACACTTCAGCCACCTACAACAAATATTAATATAGATGATTAGATTTGAGATCAAAAAAAAAGTTCTCTATCTGCAAAAATAACAGTTGTGTGAGTACTCCACTGAAAATAATTACAGATGGAAAGCAGTGGGTACATTCCATTTTATTAACCCAGAACTGCAAAGCACTGAACAACTGGACTGAAGCACAAGCTGAAGATCTCTTTCATGGAACATATATGTGACAAATTACACAAACACTTCGAAGAAAATGGAGATGCCCTAGGGTTTAGTTTGAAGTCCATCACATATTTGCCATTTCCTTTCAGCAGTTCTCTGAGAGCTACCCATCTGCTTCTGTCCTAGATTACTATCTTCCAATATGATAACAATAAGAATCGAATGGGAGTAGAAAAAAAAAAAATAGTGAGGCCATGTCATCTTTTGTCCCACAATGAATATATTGAGTTTGTAAAACATGAAGTAGACAACAGTAAGTAGATAAATACTTGTAACTAATGGATTAATAAAAGCTCTGATTTTAGCTGTGCATGGAAACCACATGCATGTATTAAGATGTAGTTGTTAAGACAGGAGAGGAAGGAAATTACTGTATTAAACCTTTTGTTAATTTGTCATCTTAATATTACTTTCTGACTTCTGCCTAAATTTTTTTGTTGTATAGCAGCTAGTCATGAATAAATGTGGTCTTACACAACTTAGATTGGAGAGAGAACTTAACACTTGAGCATAAACTGAATTTTAGAACAAGAAAGTATGTTAAAATACCATTTTAGCAATCATCACAATATGTTTCCATGCATCTGCAAAGGTTGTTGAATATTAAGCACATTAAGAATTCAGTCAGTAAAATACCTTGGTCACATAACCAGAACTCATCACCAAACAGCTCTGCAGATTGACACTGCAAAAAAAAAGACTATACGTTCTAAATGAGATTGAGTGCTCTTTTTATCATGAAATCCAATTTTATCTCTGTCTCATTTAATAAGAAGTTTTTGACAAATATTGTCAACATTTATTATATGTGTGTAATATAAAAAAACCTGCCCTCTTAGCAAGACAGAGCAGTAAATGAAATTACAGAACTGATGCAGGTGTTCTCAGTTGATATTTTGTGTTCAGTGACAGCCTCACACATTCTGCCTGCTTGTTTTAGGAAAGACAACATTTAAATCTGACTGTATTAACAAATCTAATACGTGCAAAAAAATACGCTCAAAACTAGTGACTTCAGCATAACAAGGGGAGCCACAAGGATTCAGTAGTGATGTGCTACTAGACAACCTACAGAGGATGGCATATCAAGGAACACAATTTGTGAATTAAATGTTTGTGAAATACACAAAGATACTTTTTAGTTTGGAACACAACTCATATTCTTGGTCAGCTTGACATAGGTAAGTTTTCTGAAACGTTTGACACTAAATTAGCTTTAAAAAATGCTCTGCTGTAACACTGAACTCCCAGAGTTTCCATAGCAGAACAGTGTCTGCCAAATTTCTTTATTCACAATTGCAAATCTCAAGCTGTTTGATGCCTTTTTAAAGACTCATTTTCTGGGGAGAAAGAAGTTATTACATATAAATTGAGTTCTGATGGAAAAGTCTATATACCGATTTCATGATTTTAGAGTAAATTCTGAAAACTGGTCAACTCCAAGATTAAAAACTAGTAGAGCAAGTAGGTGGAACATACGGGTTTTATCTCTAGTACTGAAGTCCAGCTCTTGTTTTAAGGGGACTATTTGGGACTGGCTCAGGACTGGCAAAAAGGACCTATTTCCTTACTGTCTGCTCAATAGCCTAGAAATAGATCCAAGGGATACAACAGCAAAATCAGTCACACAAGTAAGGAACAAAAATGTAGCTTTTGCTTTTCTCACTGGGCATTTTGAAGCTTCAGTTCCTCTTACTGCTTTTTGAAAAAAATAGTAAATCTTGCCCTTCTGAGTGTGCAATCTATGGCACTTTCTAAAAAACACCAATTCTGCCACAACTTGGTTCCAGAAAAGCAAAGCCATCAGATAAGTGATGAGTGGAGCACATCAGTATCTTCAGTTTGGCATCCACAACCCAAAAGAGAAGGCTTAGTCTACTTATGTACCCAAGTTTATGTTAAAGTTATAAATTGGTTTTCATACCTAAAAACCCTTCAGCATTTAAGTTACAGTTTAAGTGATAATTCCTTTCTTCCTTTGGTAACAATTTTACCATAAGGTGTTTTTAAAATCTCTATTTCACTTGAGAATATCCTGTTAAATAAACCACAATTTTATTTAGGAATTCATAAAATGGCACAGAAAAGTCTGTATCCTAGTTTGCACTTTTTCCCCAAACACAAGAATAAATGCAGTTGAGACGGGAACAGATGCTGTGGTCTAGTCTCATTCAGTGCAGCTGTAATTATATAATTTTAGCAATTAATTCTGACTGGGGCTTTGCTCAGCTCTGACTGAATGTTCTGTGGTTGATTGTACAAAAAGTGGCCTCGTGTGATTCGTTTCCTCTCTGCAGTGAAACATTGAGATGACAACATTGCATTTTGGCAGCCTGAAAAAAAGGGCAAGAAATCCTGAAAGCTCTTCAGGATTCAAGTGATAATTCAAAAAGCACAAGCAAAGCAGAAGACAGGGTTTCTACGCCAGTCGTGTTGGAACAAAAAGAGTCTCGAGTGGAACATACACTTTTCCTGTTACACATTTTGACAACAGAGGCTGCTTAGCAGTAGTGCTACTCAACAACAAGGTACTCTGAGATCCGGTGCCACTACCGGGGTTTTTTTACTTGCATCAAATCCATTAAGCCACTTGGATTTCATACAGAAAGCTCCAGGAATTACATGAAGTAGGAATAAGACCAAAAAAAAGTACCTGCAACAGAACTACTTACAGGCACTTAATGTGAAAACCTGTAAGACAGGATGATGTCTGCCAAACAAGGAAAACAACTATTCAGATATTTAAATTATAGATATTCATTATATAGATGTGCAAAGACTTCTCCTCATCAGTGGGAACACACTCTTTACATATTACACAACATTTGCAAGTATACCTCCTTCACATTCTTATACAATGAGCGACTTTGCAGCTGCAGAGAAAAGAAAATCATCCTAAGAAGGAATAAGAGAAATCTTTCTGTAAAATAACATGAGGGCTCACAAGGAAGGCAGCAGAAGTCAGTGTGATGCACGTGTTCCCAGAGCATGTGTGGCAAAGAAATTTCTCATCTATCATGATTTCCATTATAAGTGTTTCTAAGTTAAGTTGGCAACATTCACTTCCAGTTGTCATCTCATCAAACAAATGTTTAAGATTACAAAGCTCACAAAGTTTTACGTATGAATACGAACATAGGTGCTTTTTCCCCCCCACAGAGGTTTAAGTTCACAGTTCCTAGTCTGTGTTGACTATGGTTATAATGATTAATAGCACCACAATAATTGTGTCCAGTGTCTATTCATCATAGGGGTTCCATTTCTTCATGGAGTTCCTCTTTATGTAATGAATGTAGGACTTTTACATTGTACCTGACAGCTTGATTAATGATGCTACAGTGAGTTTCTCACACAATAAGCACAGTGTAAGTATTGTAGGTGTCAATTTGGCCCAATTTCAAGTCGATTTGCTGCTCTTTACCATTAACAAAGGGTAAAAGAGGTGAAAGAGGTGTACATATTGTAAAGTGCTCTTTTAAAATTAATTTTAGCTGTACCCATCTCTGCTATTTTAGCTATAAAGACAAAACACAAAAAAGCTACTGATACCTAATCAGGTACAGAGTCTATTTAAAACAACAGACTACAAATTATGCTGACTGTGTATCAAAGATTTACTGTGCCAGTTTATTTTTCAAATTTTCTTTTTAGTTGTTCTACGACCAAAAAAAAAAAATAAATTGCAAGCAATAAATAAGAAGGAACTGAAGTGAAATGGCAGAAGAACATTGAGACTCACAAAGCCTTTCTCAGTGCTTCAGTGTTTCCAACTGATGAATGCAGCTTTTCCTTGCAGGTTTCATTGTAGATGGAGGCTCCCACAGTTGCAGTTCCAAATCTAACTGCACATCCATATTTGTCAGCAAATCAAGCACTTAATATTTTCTTCAAACAGTTTTTCTGACACAAACTGATTTCTCTGGGCTAAGTCATTTTGATTGACCTTTCCAAATAGTCACACTAACAAATTATTTTATCAAGGAAGTTAAAAGTAATTGAACTAATAAATATAATCTACAATGACACAGCAAATTACACGAGGAAGCAGCAGTAAGAAACAGTTTGGTGTAGCTGATATTGCTGCCAACTACCTGTTTTATGCTCTTCCTGTTATGTGTGTGAAAGATGCCATTTATAGTTCAAGAGAGAAGCACTGTAAGCAAACCGCTCCTCTAGCCCAATGTGCAGCAATCAAAAATTACTTGACTTAGAATGTTACCAAAATTTACAATCCAGTGCTGAAGTCCTACACTGTACTCAACAAGCAAACACACACACAAAACACACCTATAACGGAAAGTAAACCTGTCAGGCTATAAATAAGAGCTCCAAGGGTGCACTCTGAATTTGTGTCTGCCCAGCACGGGAAGTTATACCTAAACTTCGTTGCCCTGAAGCCACCACGATTTATGTCGTCACCCATAATTAGCATAAATGAACAAGGTATGTTTTCTGTAGCCTACAATAATTATGGACACAAGAACAGTCATATTGGATGAATAGAGTATTCACTGCTACAGTGTCCAGCTGCAGATGCTTAAATGTTATGAAGATGAAAGAAGTAGGTGTTAATGTTCTCCACATATATTCTCCTAGGCATTGAAAATCTGTGATCTAAGAACTTCAAGATAAAAGTAGCATCTGTATCCATTTAATTTTTAATCCTCTTTGATAAACTTTCCTCTGTGCATTTGCCTAATTGCCTTTTGAACTTATTTATACTTTGGTATTATTAATATCCCATGACAATGAGTTACATAGATTATGTCTAATGGAAACAGCATCTCCATTATATCAAAACTTTTAACTGAATTTCATATGATGCTCTTCAACTCCTTTGTTAAAAGAAACTGTAAATAATTTCTTGATCACTTCCTTCCTGTCACCAGTGATTTTACACAGCTTTCAAACTATCCTTTTTCTCCTTTTCCATCCTTTTGTATGCTAGTCTTAATTTCACTCTGCAAAGTTTCTTGTTCATTTCATGATATTAAAGATTTGCTTCTACCTTTTCTCATTCTACTGCAACCTTACTGAGACGGAAAATCAGCACTGAATATTTTATTCCATATTTGAGTCCAACATGGATTAATAGCCTAGCATAATAATTCATTTCATTTTGTTCCATTCCCAGCAAGTCATTCCCAGCAATTCTTACTGTCCTCTTTTTCACTTTTGGCTTCCACTCTGCACAAAGCATATTCTATAGGGCCCAGTTGCACCACCAAAATTTGGTTTTTATGAAAAGGCAGGTATCAAGAGTGACCATGTCATTTGTTGAACTGAACAGTATTTCTACAACAAAGCCTCCAAGCTTCAACTCAGTGTTAGAAAGCCAACACTGCAATTTAGCCAAACACAACTGCAATGTAGTACTTCACTATTCTGGTTTTTCATCAAACTCCGTAAGTCTAAGGGAGTAGCAGATACATGAATAAGGTCACACTGAATGTGTTAGGATATAGTGGTGGATTGCAAAATTTCTGTATTATTCTGCTTCCCAATTGTAAGGCATATAACCAAATGCAGTTAAATTTGTTCCTGGTCACATGAATATTATCCCATTTAACTATATTCCTTGAAGGAGTTGTTGCTTTCAATGGTAATTTTATGCTCATGAAAGAAAACCATCCACCCTTTAAATCTTTCAAGTTTAAGAATCCAGTAAAATTTACCATCCTAAGGAAAAGTACTGTTTCAGTTCAATTTTTAAATATAAAGTATGACAGATTTCAAAAATTATAAGGGACAAAGTAATATGAAGAGATATTTTTAAGCTCATTTGAAATTCTTTCATCTTTTATTCACTATCTTGTGCAGCTGATGGAACTCAGTCCACAATACAACTCAGTTGCTAGGCCTTATTTCCATTTCTATGGAAGCCTATCTTGAATCCAGAAAAAAAATAGCAAAGGATTTAAAATATTACATAAAATAAGCCTGATTTTTTTTTTTTTCTGCACACGGCCAACATCTGAATGTATCTCACTTCTAGAGCAGACAATAAAGAAGAAATAAGAACAACTGATAACATTAAGCCAGGACCAGAACAGGACAAAAGCACTGTGATTAGGACTAAATACAGAATGGCTGATGTGTGCAAGCAGTGCTCTATCTCCATGGTACCACTCAAATTCAACAGTTGATATGGCAAGAGATAACTAAGTCTGAAAACAGATAGTAGTTCTTGGTAACTGCTGCTTTAAGCTGTATTGTGTCCCAGTAGCATGTACCCTTCCCTGCCCTTTTCCAGGGTTTACACGTTAAAATATAAGAAGAAGAAATAGAAACATTAAATCAAGCAACCAGGGAAAAAAGACAATCATTACATTTTCTTTTTTAAAGGAAAACAGTTTAGTTTGAGTTTTAAGAAGGGCAAAAAACAAAGTAATAAGTGGTAGTCCTAGGAACTAATGAACTTGTGCTAGACCTCTTTAAGTCCCAACCTGATGGCCTAGTAAGAGTCCTCAGATTTCTCAGCTGTAACACTCTGCACCTGTACCATTAAATGTTTAAAAAGCTTTTGCCCTAACAGAGATTTGCTCATTTTAGTCAAACTCTGCAAGCTTTCTCAATTTCTTATATATATAGCACAATTTAAAAAAAAAAAAAAAAGAAAAAAAAGAAAAGAAAAAATGGCATAAATATATTTTGGAAAAGAATGATGTTTGGGGGGAAATTCCCAATTGATGCAAGATATGTTTTAAGAAGTCCTACTAAAGAAGTGCCTTTGAAGGTCTTTCCATCTTGAACAGAAAACATGGAGCTATAACTTTGGTAACTGTTATCCCTGGCAGAGCTATCTGTACCTTACAAAAGTTTGTTTCCATTGGAGTTTGCCCAACACTCTCTCTAATTATTACAATGTTTAGAGATATCCAAACTCAGATATCCAAACTACTTCAGTTGCTATAACAACTTAGTTCAACTGCTGTATCACACATCTTAAAAATATATAAATATGCATTTTCAGAAAGGGTAAAATTCCATTGGCAAATGATGAACACTGAGAAATGGGATAATCCAAATGAAGGGCCTGTATTCTGCCCTGCAGTTTCAAGTTACATTTCCTATATTCTGCAGCTATCCATCTTTAATGCCAGCAGCACAGTTGTGTTTCCTTGGCTCCTCCGACTACTGTTAAGTGAAAACTGCTTTTCATCCCACAGTGTCTGTTGTGTAAGGGCTCTGATTTCACAGCAAGTGGGAAACCTGAAGGGTAAGGGTTTTCTGAGTAGTAGTTTCCTCCTTAAAACAGAAGCCACTTTATAGTGGACGCATAACTCTCACCTGAATGGGGTGGGGGGGTGATTTTTTTAGAAATCCCAACTCTCTGCTTCAAAAACAGTTTTCTTCCTATAATGTTCTATATAAAATGTTCTCCAAATTCAGTCTCACTATGCTCCTTGAAAAACTTAGAGCAGTAACTTAAACTATAATGCCTAAAGCACCAAAGTGACTGCCTGTATCTAATATACAAAAGCTTTTTTCCAAATAGTACAAACCAACAATAACTCCAAAGCAAACTTGGTGTGCTTCTCATTCCCCCACACCATCAAGGCTTTTCAGTGGGGAAAGGTCAGAATGTATTCAGAAGTATAAAAAAAATTAGGAATGAAATGGTATCCACTAGGAGACGAGCATTTTATGAGAAGTTGGAGCTTAGTTATTAGTGATAACAGACCCTTCCGTACACTCTAAAATATGAAATAGCGTGTCAACTATCTATAGTGAAAGAAAACTTTGTGGCCCAGTACAAAAGACAGCAAACAAATACGCCAAAGCCTTGCTCTGCAAATATAACTGAATTTAAAAGCCTCTCCCCAGTTTTGAACCATGTGAAATGAGCTGAAACTCTTTGCTACTTTCCCAGAACGGATCCTACCAGACTGCTTTTAAGTTTAATCCCTTTTGAAGACTATGGCAGAGAATGGGAGAATGGCTTTACGCTTTTCAAACACCTTCCCTCAATTTTCAGAAACTACTTTACAAACATTAGTGTGCCCATACCCACAAGACAGATAAGGGGAAAGATTTAATAACCCGAAGTAAATAACTTTTACAAAATCCTCCCAGCTAAAGCTGGTATCCACTAACTGCCATCACTGCCATAACACCAGCCAAGAGATTCCCTATTTTTCTGTCTCAACACAGAATACATCATGACAAGAAACAGCCAGGAAAGTGCATCCCCCTGAGGGAAGAGAAACAGTGGAGGGGGGTATAGAACCAGACTTGAATCTGTTTTGTATCACCTGTCCTACTCCTCTGAATTAGAAAACCAAAAAGAAACCCCACTGCCCTTCAAACATTATTTTTTTTCCTCACATATTCAAAACCTAACTGTAAACTCAGATTTACTACTCCATTATGAAGTTATTCCAATATAATAAAACATCATAGCCTGTAACTGACACACACATTCATGAGTATCAGAACTCAGGAATTTAAATTATGTAAAAGACGTTACACAGTTTGGCAGAAATTAAACTGCAAATAGGGAAAACAAAAGACTTGTTAAATAAAAATTCGATTCTGAACCCAAAACAATTATAACCTCAAAAATTTTGTTTAAAAAAGTAATTTCTAGAGCCAAAATAACCTCAGAAAAAGTTAGTTTGAAAAGATTTAATTGTAAGATAATTGAATATCTATATTGTAAAACTTTTTTTATTGCAAAGACCATCTTTTCTAGAAGACTTCCCCTTTTGATTATCAACCGTACTAAGACATCAATTATCAGAATGCCCTCATCATGTTTTTAATCAATAGGCATATCAGGTGCACAAAACTCTAACTTCTTTCCTAAGAAATTCTGAAGGTTGATAATGATGATGCTTAATTCTTCCTGTGCCCACAACTAAGCAATACATGTAAGAGTCAATAATTCTTTTCCTAGCAGCCTGATGAATTCAGTAAGCATATTAGTTTCCCGAATCCAGCCTACAGTACTATGATAAACTTAAGAGAATGGTGGACATGGGGGGATTTTCACTTGCTAACTGGACCCCAAAGTATCTTGGTGTGTGGGAGGATGAGGAAAAAAAAAAATAAAGTAGTGGGGAAGATCCTCCTTCCATCTCCAAAAGTGTATGCTATTACAATTCACTTTGGTTACTACATAACAGGTGACCCAAACCAACACTTTAACTGGCACTGTCTCCTTTCAGTTGTTAATGGCAATTACCAAATCCAGGCACTGCACTTGCAAGAAATAGTGCTTGACATCAGGATACCTTTCATTTTTAGTCACTGGTTTTCAAGGTGAACAGCTAATAACCTACTATATGTTAAACTATCTGCTTCAGATTAATGGTGCTGAGTGTAAAGTATAACAATTCAGTGCTGTAATCCCCCATAGGATATATGGGTGAATGAACACGATAAAAGGATCCTGCCAATGGTCCTTGGGACACACAGACACACGTGGTACCAAGAAGTGACTTTTTCAACCTTGGGCTTTGTCCTTTGGAATAAAAGATGGTGAGTACAGACCACATCCATGTACAGAACCTGCATTCACCTCAACACCTCAGATCGTTTATGTAGAAGTTAACAGCTGAAGACCGTATCCACCCAGAGACAGTAATTCCATACTACCATCCTCAACAGCACAGCAAGGACCTACTCCATGGTTTATTTTATCTTTATGACTAGCTGAGCATGCTGTTTCAGTAATCCAAATCAAACAACATTTTGCTCAAGCAGATTCTGAACTTGACAGAACATTTAAAAGTCTGACGCAAAGAGAAGTCACACGATTTTTACTCACTTTACTCCTTGAAGTCCATAAATGCTTTAAAAGGTTGTCAGAAAAATTCTCAGAATGCTGTCATTATTATTCTGCATCCTTTAAAATATCGTTTACAAAAAAATGACTCTTCATGTTGTGCCTGGATTCTGATGCAGAAGGAACAGAAGCTCCAGAGATGATGTGAAATATGTCATGTGATTTACCCTAAAGCACAGCAATAGCCCTCACTGTGGCAGTTCTTATATTGAAAGAAAGCAGTGAAATGTTCCTTCCCACTTGCTGTAAGAGTTCCTATACATCAAGTTATATACAACAAAAATCATCAAATGCTGTGTTTGACTGTGAAAGGTTAAACAAAGCTGTACACAGACAAAAAACCCAAAATAAATACAGTGTACCCATCTTTAAAACCTGCAGAATGTTCAACTTGCTTTTGACATTCAGCAATAAACGCTGTAAGTATAAACATTTGATTTGCATTCAGCTATTCCACTATATACAGAACCAGAATTTTATCATTTTAAAATACTCTTTCAATTTTAATTAATAATATTTGAATTCTATATTTCTAAGTTTACATGAGACTACAGAAGAACTATGGTAGAATAAAGAGATAATCTTAGACAAACAAAAAGCCTGTAATAATAATCATCAACATATAGTCACCAATAATGATCATTATATATAATACAAAGCACCCTCCACTTGTACGTAAAAGAAGCATTCATAGTTTTTAGATCACTTTGCATCCAATACTTACATTTCTATTACATGCATCAAGACAATATTTTTTGGTAGGAATTTGAAAGAAAATGTTAGAATTTTAACTGTCCTTTTTCATCACTAGTATTTTTTAATAGGAAACATTGTCATTATGATAAATTAAATCCATTCTGTAGATGTTTGTCACACTTATCACTAATAATTCTCTTTGAAGAGATGATCCCATTTTCCAATTTCTAACCAGATTTGAATACTATCTAACATGAACTAAATTTTCCTATTTTTCAGGAAGTTGTTTCAGGATGTCTTCAGCTGCAGTGCAGAAACCAACATAACCCTGATAGATATGTAAATATCATAACAGAATCTCTTATTTGTAGCAGCTAACTGCACATGCAAAGACACAACAGTAGTTTCAAGCTATTCTGTTTACTTTTAAAGGTTAACCTGAACATAAATTGTGGGGAGGAATGCAGGGAGATCCGTTTTCTACTGCCCTTCAACCTCACCTGTGGTCAGGGTGCAACCCCCACTCTCTCGTACTTTGTCATTCATCTGCACTGACAAATGCTCAGTGAATGGGACTGGATTGTTTCACATCTCAGGAATCTGCAGGAAGTAGCAAATACTCATTCTTGTGTCTGGAACTTAGTTGCCAGAAGGAGAGCAGTTGAGACTTCGGGGGTTTAAAGGTCAGCAGATGAAAGATCTGTTCCTACACATCCACACATGCACTTTTGCCACCCAAGAGTCATTGCCATGGCTTTTAGTCTATGACACGTCCTCTCTGCATTTTATTCTTTAATTTCTTAAATCTAAGCCCCCCTTTCCATGCATTACTTTTTTTATAGCCCCCTGCACAATTCTGTCATAACTTGCCACTTTATGTTTGATTCCTTTTCCAGGTCATCATAAAATGCCAGTTCTTGAATCAGCAACATGAATTCACCCTCACTGGACTGTAGACTAGCAAGAGTCCATTGTTTCCCTCTATATGACAGGGAACTCTTCCTCCCCTTTTCCCTAAGTTAACCTGGCCATAAAACTGTCTGCCTCTGGTTTTTTAATGGAATACTAAATGCCTTCTTATCCTCTAAGCCCTGTCCCCAACAGGAATGTCAGACTAAGGGGCCTCGATGCAGTTGGCAATTTGC
Source organism: Oxyruncus cristatus (assembly GCA_013399855.1). Lineage (NCBI taxonomy): Eukaryota > Metazoa > Chordata > Aves > Passeriformes > Cotingidae > Oxyruncus > Oxyruncus cristatus. The sequence continues at coordinate 1,905,704 of VXAY01000232.1, forward strand.
AGGTAAGTCTTACTTCTCCGTTAATGAGGGACTCCAAGCAATGGAGACACTGTTGAAGTTTCCACCTCCAAGTAGCTGAAGCATTTGAAAAAAAATCCATTCTTTTCCTTCCCCATCCCCTTTCTCATCCAGTTCCCACTACTGCAAAGTGCCGAATTAGTCATAGGAATACTTCTCACTGGGGGAAGGGATATAAAAATGACTTCAAATGTTTTAAGTTCCTTACAGAGAGAATGATTTCTAAGAAGGGCATACAGTACATGTCATCTGTGTATTCAGTACAAAAGGAAATCAGAAAAACAAAACCTCAACATGCCAATCAAGGCAAGCAAAGAGCTATAGGCCAAAGCAAAGATAAAACTGGTAATTACACCAAAGAAAGAATATTAATTGCTAATCTGGAATAAATTCTTGTTTTCTACATGTGCTAACGAGCAACAGTATGTGTTTTGGACACAACCATCTACAGAGCAGATATTACAGAATTCATCTCCATTACTTGAAATGAAAATACTGCACTCCAAGTTATAATCAATAATTTCCTTTGGAATCACACAGAATGTTTAAAATTTCATATTCTAATCCAAGTACTTGGGGATGGAAGCTACCAGGAGCATACTGATGAAGGCAACGTTTGGTTGCTTTTTGTGGACAAGACAAATGCTCTCAGCTCTATTGCTCTCCCTCACAGTCAACTTTACAGCTCAACATGCCACTTTAAGGAAGAGGGCTAACCAATTCAAGCTGAATTTTACCATTTTTTATTGACGGGAAAAAATTCAGTATTCAGGTGTTTTGCAATAGCTATTCCATTTTTTTAATGTGGTCAAAATAGCTTGACCAAGTTCAGTATTCAGCCAGTCATCAGCTCACATTTTCTATTAAGCTTATCTTATCTATTTAATGTATTGAGTCAGAACCACGTCAAGGCAAACATTTTAAGAACTTCACATCATGAATTTCCCCAGTTCTTTCTGAAGAGTGAGAAGCTACACAAGCCTAAAGAAGCTGTCCAATTAACATTCCACTTCAGACGATCTTGTGCTATTTCGCAGCTATGATGTATTTGAGCTATTTATATCAAGCAGCTCATTCACTAGCATATACATTACTAGCAGACACTTGTTTTCCTTCTTGTTTCATTACTATTTTTTAGTGAGATTACTGGTAGCAGCACACTGTGATCCTGCTGAGGACACCCACATGCTCGCTGCTCTATACAGTTGCTTCTGTAAAAGGTGCAGACTTGCCTGAAAATTCAGCTCAGGAAATAAGTGTTAACAAGTTGTCATTCTTAATTCTTGCCTTCGAGGGTATCTTAGAACATGGACTTGACAGCTCTCTAGTTATGCTACACTGAGATACCTTTATGTAATATCACTCATTACTATTAGTACCTTTAACCAAAAAGGACAAAATAAGCATAATTTCTCTTTCCTGCGATATTGAAAGCAAATCTCCTTATGCTCATACTTACTCCAAATATGCAGAAATAGCTCTGTGAAAAGAGGCCAATAAGAAGATTTGTGTATGTATTTTTTATCATTGCATAATAAGTTTCACTGTACAAAGCCATTTTTAGTGAAGGAGCTGGTGCAGAATAACTAGAGCTTTTAAAAGTCGCTCTGGCTGATTCCACACTTTGCACAGGAATGCCTGGAGAATGACCAAAAACTTTTCACTCTATTTCTGCTCACGATTCCATCATGGGAATGGGATGAGCTCCCCAACTGAGCCGCTTGAACTGCAAGAGTGTGATTTGCTAACGGCTGTGATCTACAAGTAAAACTAATGAACATAGTGAAACTGCACATATTCCCTGCTATTCACTGCATAAGTAATGGAAGTAATTACTTTCAATATCTGGTCACTGCTACTACAACATACAGGTCCTTGAAGATTGCAGACTCATTCTTATGCTGCATCAGCCTCACAGAGGAACGTGGGCACATTATCATTTGAAGAGGCCTAACAATGGTCGGGGGATATATTCAACTGCTGCTTGTATATCTAATAGGCACATTGTACAGCATCAATAGATGAAATTGTTCACATGCTTTTCTGTGAATACAAATATACTACTAGCAAGAATGTCAAACAAATTAGAGCTGAAATAACACTCGATGCACAGAAAAATGAATAGGAAGGACACGAACCACTCACAGAAGAAAATGGACAAAGTAATAGAATTTGTAAATGTAAATCTGCATAGTGAGCATTATAGTTAAAGCCTCTAAAATTACTGGCAGCTGGGAGCACTACAGCATAAGTTTGCTTAAATCCCCAACAGTAGCAGAAAAGCACTACACTGTTGTTCATGAACTCTCCAGTAGACTCAGAACCAGCACTGGCATCTGGAGGGATAATGCAGAGCCCTCTTCAGCTGAAGAGGTGTCTTGGTTTGATGCAGGATTATTGTAGAATTCTTTGATGCTTTCAAAAGGGCCCAGCTATTTTTGAAGGGAAAGCAACTAATAAACACCACGGAAGTGATCAAGGACATTGCTAGCTTTGTGGTTGATGTAGCTTTATGTGAGAGGCTATGACAACTCTAAGTGGTTTATAGCAGAATTATCTGCAGCAGCAAATTAAGATTGGGTATGAAAGAAGTCTGCAAGAAAAGAGATTACAGAGTCAGAATCACACTAAGTGATACATCAGCACACGTACCATCCAAAAGAAGCAGGAAGTCTAACTCCCCTCATCAATTACCCCTTTCAAGTAACAATGCCTTGTAATAACAATTACGGTTAAACCAATGATCAAGTAACTCATTTTAAAAAGGGAGTTGGCCTACAAATCTCTAATAGCTGAGTTTCTTCAGGGTGTAGGGATCCAGGCATTTGGCTCAGGTGGAGGTAGATATTTTATGAAACATGTTTACAAGGCAAAAGTTTTTACTGTGGCAAAAAACAAAAAAAAATAAAATATTTCCAAACCATATATCAGCATTCTAAAAATGAACCCTGAGTTCTAACCTGGAAAATAAAAGGACAGGGTATAAAAGTTAAAACTAATCAAAAAGCCTGATCCAAATGGAAACTTTATCTTTCAAATGAGAAGTTTATCCACTTCATCCGTTCATAATTTACAATTCAGATGATAAGATGATGCACAAGCATTGGAAACTTAGTAGTTCAGTCTTCAGGGTGCAAAATTATAGCTGGCCTCTCCCCCTGAAGAGTAACAAATCTAACCCTGTACAAATCTTTAGAACACGTCAGAAAGGACTCACCATTATACTTTCTTAGGGTCTTACTCATGCTGCCATCCTGTGACAAAAAACAGTAAATGCAAGAAAAAAGTTCCACAGAAAAATCCCAGACCATTATCAAAACACTTCTGAAAATCCTTCCCATTTTTTAAGCTTAGAAGAAAGTCTTGCATTAAACATAAAACTTTGAAATACAATGCCTTAAAGGGCTTTGTGTAATTGCTTTACCATTTTCACGGTGATAAACTGGCGCTTCTCTTAATCTCTATTACAGAAATTGTCACGAAAAGGAAGAAAAACTACTAAATAGGTCAAGCGAATAAAAGCTTATTATGGATCCAGTCTGATTTTTTTTCTTCCCCCCCCCTTCCCCACTCTAACAGTGTAACAGGTAAAATTTCCTTGAGAGCCTCATGGCAGTGTCAGGAGATTAAAATGCTTCTGCTGACTTGATGAAATAAAGTCCCCACAACAAGTGAAATGAGTTGGAACTGGGGCCTAAGAAAAATCCACGTTAGGCTGAGCACTCCTGAAGAGACAAGCATACAAACAGTTACTTCAGAAGTCTAACTGAATATTCTTAGGGTGTTTTAATTATTCCTAATAGTAATAAATCCTAGAAAGATAAGAGGGTTTCGTGACATTTGGGTTGGTTTTTCCTATATTGACAAAGTTTATTGAGTGAAACAGGACTTGGTAGCAATGCAGGTTACCTTTAAGTGTCAGCACATCGACAGCGCTACCAAAACAGAGGGAAAAGGACAAGTGGTGTGAGAGGAAAACTGTGTATCAGGTTTTGTCTGTAGCCTACAAAGTCATCAGAAACTGTAGTGATTGAAAGGAGTTCCGGGCTTAGAGGAAAAAAGGACAAAAAAGACATCAGGACAAGGTAAATGACAAGCACCCACTCTGTCTTACAGAGGTGATGATGCCAGAGCACACTGAGCATGTTCTCCTGAGAGGTGATGAGCCCTCAGACCAGATCTCCTGACAGGCAACCTGAAAACGCAGCTGGAGGATTCCTCTGGGAGCACAGAGGATGGCACCTGCCTGAGCACTCCTGGCAGCCTCACACACAGTGCAGCTCAGGAGCTGAATTCTCTGCCCAGGACTCAGCCTGGCAGGCTGCAGGGACTCTGCTTCCCAGAGCAGCCACAGGATGGAGAAGGAACAGACCACAGGCCAAGTTGCTCCCGCAGCCTCCCCTATGGCTGCCTGTCAAAAGGCTGTATGGACATTGCCATGGAGCCTGTACCTTATCTGGGAGGAAAGGCTGGCAGTCAGCCTAGTGGAGCCAAATCAAAGCAAACAATCTGGAGGCATTTTCACTCGTAGTGAAGACAGAAGTTGTACAATTCCACTCGCACTACCCAGGACAACAACAACAACAAAAAAAAAGATTAAAAAAAGCACAGATCATAGATGAAAGATGCTTAGGCAACTATGGAAGGGTTTCTTTTTTTAAGGTGAGGCAAGATTAGCTAAAAGGTCTGGCTGTCACATGGCACTAGTTAAAGAGAACTTTCTGAAGGACAGAATCATTTACCTGAAAATTTGCATCCTCTTACAAGGAGAAGGAGGGTAAGTAATCTTGAGCAATCAAAACAGATTAACAAAATGGTAGAAAATGAAGTATTGATCAGTTTGCACAAAAACAATATTTTGCCTGTTTGCAACTGCTGTAATTTGCTTCTTCATAACTATCTATTGCTTATTATTCCACCCAGGTGAGAAAGGCTCAGTATAGAAACACGTAAGTGGAATCTGAATGTAGGAACTTTTCAAGCAACTCACCCAGATAGAAGCAGGGCTGCAGTTTGGCAGGGGACGGGGGGAAGGATTGGGAGCAGTTTGTGATTAATTTGATTCCAGATATGAAGGCTTAAGCTTAATGATAACCAGGTGAGGATCTGCTCATCAGCAAAGTGTGGTCTGAATTGAGAGCTGTACACCAGTGATTCCTTGCTGAGAGTATTAGTCCGTGCAACTAAGATTGCCAGTGTGACTTAATACCCCCTGGCACTTCCACAGTTTATCTTTTAGTATCAGCCAATCACCTAAAAGCCAACTGCTTAGAGGAGGAATATATTTTCCTTTGGAGAGAGGAAAAAAAAAAAAGGGACTGAACCCTACCTAGACAAAGGGATAAACACCTACTGTTAAAGAAAATTCTCCACACTCCCCACCAGGTTCTAAAATTAAAAACCTCAAATTCCTAATGAAAATAAGGAATTAGAGAGGGAAAAAGCCCTAACAAGTAAAAAAGTGTGTTTCACACAAAATACAATACTGCTATTATTCAGATACCTGTATATAGGTAGATGTTGACAAGCACCATTTCGTGGCTGGGCTAGCCACAGAAACATATGATTTTCATTTTTAGCAGCAAAAGATCCTTAAATTTCTCAAGCCCTATATTAGCACAGCATTTTATTTTAATCCAGTCTTTTGGAAGCTTACATTTACCTGGTTTTCACCTACCCAGAACAAAAATTGAAGTGTAAAAATATTTTGATTTTCTATTTATTTTACACCTAATCCTTTTGCATTCATTTCTTTTCAGAATATTTTGGGGTTGAAAACAGACCTTAGAAGAGGCACGAACAATCCAGCTACTAATTGATGATTATGGCACACAGGGCTCCCCTTACAGAGAGGTAATGTCATGTGAAAGTGAGAATAAGAGGAAAATTAATTAAAAGAAAATAAATCAGAACACACACACAAAAGAAGCAACTGTTACATTTTTTTTCAGAGTAGGAACAAAATCAACAAGGATCACAAAATGACCTACAAGTAGATCAACTTCAAAAGCTAAGGACTCCGAGTCAAGAACATGGTGTCCAAAGGTTTCAGCTTGTCTGAAACAAATCAAAGTCAACCAACACATTATACCTTTCAACTAATCTGGCAATTCCACAAGATAGACTCTTCCATAAGGTTTGTCTCCAAACTTGTACAGAGATGTGATAACAGCACTTACTGTGCTGCTATTCCCAGTTTCAGAACAGGAAAGGTGAGGGAATGAGAAATGAGTGCCTGAGCAACACTCTGATCTTCAGGAATACATTTGTCTATGTGCCTGACACACAATGGGCAGCATACATCAAAAAATACGGGATAAGTCGTTAATGATCAGCCTTTGATTAAAACTGCAATCCTAATTTTATTAAAATTTTGATTAAAAGTTGCTTCCCTTTGAGTATTTGCTTTGCATTCTGTGTCAAAAGCATTTGTGGCAAAAAGACTCCTCAGAAGCCAACTCAGCAGAGCAAGACACAGACAAGTGTGCCTCTACACTTGGCTACAGTGCCAACCTACAAACCCCTGCATTTCCAGCTGCCTTCCTTTCCAGTATTTTCTCTCAGTTATACACTAAATCTTAACAATAAGGCAATTCCACCAGTCAACTCTTCCTAACAATTTTCTATTCTAGTTTGAATGTGTTTACACTGAACCAAACAAAGTGAGAGCTTTTTATACCTCTACCCCAGAAAACTATATTGGTGAGGGCAGACTAAGGGAGTCCTCTTGCCTCCATCACATTTATTTTTAGCATTTAGATTTTTCAGTACTCTTTATTCCTGAACACATGACACAGCAGCAGCTCCAGGCTATGCATTCTCTAGACAGTAGCCAAGCTCTACTGAAATACCACTTCTACATGGTACTTGATGTACATGGTTTAGGTACCTAATTACTACTTTGTCGAGCAGACTATAAAATGTTTTTCGGGAAAAAAAAAAGCCACTACAGCAACAGCAAAATTTACTAAGTAAAGCTAAGACCTCTTTCACAGTATGCTCTGGGGAAATGAGTTGTTCCAGGGTTTTTCTTTGTTTTTTAACTTTCATGATTTAGTATAGTTCATTTTAATTTTAAGTGTCAACGAGTGAGTGTTTTATACCCGAGCCACAGCAGCTCAGCAGAGTCACAGATTGGAAAGGAACTGCAGGACAGAATGGCAGCAAGAAAAGGTCAGATGACACTAACCTTGATAACACCACCTCTACAAACTGTTGCAGGTCACATCACACCTCAAAACACTTCTCTGAGCGACTGAGTGTAGACAAGTCAAATATTATGCATTGTCTTCTCCTTCAGCTCAACAAGTGTCGAATTCCAGGTTTTTTTCAAAGTATAAGCCATATTAATGTTGGGTATTTAAGCCTGGCTCAACACATTTTTCGCTCATAGGGCCATTAAAGCAAATAAGGCTAAATAAACATTGTTACTAGTTTAAAACAATAGATAGTAAAACAAATTAACTTTGCTTCCTAAATGGAACATTTTGAGGGAGCTAATGGGTAGACTGAGTTCTAAATACTGGACTCAATATTTTACTTCTAAGAGGAAATCTAAATACTTATATGTATGGCTGATTAAAACCTTTCAGTCCATCTAGATTGTTTCTTCATTTATGATTTGTTTTGGTTTTTTGGTATCACTGTTAGTTTTGCTGAAAAATCTTAAATTTCAGTGTTAAGAAATAAAAGCAACAACAAAAATTTTCCAGATGTACAGAAAATAAATTTCAAACAGCTTCACTCAAGACTATTTTTTTTTTATTTGCATTTACAAGTGTGCAACATCTTTATGGTAAGAAAGTTGCAAAGGACAGGGGTTTTTTCTACAAAGTGTTTTTTTCTTTGAAAGGTCAACGAAGCATCCAGAAGATATCTTACAAAAAGAAAAAAAAAAAAAAATCCTGCTCCAAGAACATCAGACAAGAGGCTTGGCTGGATTAGTGCAATGAACAACGATATCCAATTTCATCTACTGCCTTCCTCTTTTTCCTTTACCTCTCTGTTTCATAATGGACTACTGGTAATTCTTCTGTAACATAACAGAGAAAATCTCTCTTCACAGTTTCTCCCCATTCCAGAAAAACAGAGTTAGGCAGGGTTTTTTTCATGCCTGAACAGACACCACCTGCAATACAACATCTTGCTGCAGTACTTGGGTATTTTTATCCCTGCACAGGTAGAGCAATCCTTGAATGCATAATGAATATATGCCAGGGGAGGAATTTTTACTGGGTTGGGTTTTTTTTTTTCACCTATCAGCCTTTTTCTTGTTTTCCAATAACAAGGTTATCCAGGCTACAAAAATTAATAAAAAGTTTTTCCTGTAATCCTTATCCAAACTTGGAGTCATATCACAGTTCTGCTACATGATTTCTAAGGACTATTTTAGGCAGAGGAAACGAAGTAAGGACAACTTGGTAGGCAATGCTCATCAGTGACAAATTTCACAATCTCAGACAATAAGGCGTACTAAAATGGTTCTATAACATTTTTTGTTTCTTTTTATCTAACTTCATAATACTTCTTACAGTTGCATAATAGATACAAATTTAGGACGAGATTGTCTGAAATTTTGGGGGGGGGTTGTTCTTAAAGGATGGTATAAGGTCATATACATGCAATATGTCTTGTAAAATGTACCAGTCAGTAGCAATGAGAGAAAAATTCAGATGGAACAGGTAAATAGTCCTAAAAAATGGAATTTTAAATATGCAATTAAAAAAAAAAAGGCACAAAACTATACAAAAGCTATTGTTACCCCTTTCTAACACAGTAATTAGCTCAAGGTCACATGATTTGCTACAGTTGCAGAAAGAAACTGATCCAATTGCTTGGTTTTTTTAAGACCACCACCTTCATTTAAAGAGAATGACATTGTTCATAGGACTCAACAACTGAGACTGTTTCATGCCTTCTCTATTTCCTTTGCCATGGAATTCTGTGGTGTTCCTTCAGTGGCATACATGCTATTTTAGAGATTACAGAATGAATTTAGGCCCAAAGAGGTAAAAAGATTCTTTATGAACAAGTAGAGAATCATCTCCACTTTCCAAGTGCAATCACATTCTACACCCAAGGAAAAGTCCTAGACAAAATGAAGCCAAAACCAAGGGGCGTTTAAGAAGCAGAGTGATACTGGCAGAGTTAACAAGTGATAGGGCAAAAGGAAACAGCCTCAAGTTGAACCAGGAGAGGTTTACACTGGATACCGGGAAAAATTCCATCATTAAAAAGGTTGTCGAGCACCAGAACAGGCTGCCCAGGGAAGCAGTGGAGTCACCATTCCTGTAGGGATTTAAAAGCCTTGTAGATGTGGCACTTGGGGACATAGGTTAGTGGTGGACTTGGCAGTGCTGCGTTAACAGTCCGACTACATGATCTTAAAAGATCTTTTTTAATCTAAGTGATTCTATGTACATCAAGGTTTGATGTTATATTGCTTAAGAGAAGGTACTGGAATATTTCAAAGAGCTGAGAAGTTACTAATTAATGGTTTTACTGCACATATATGTCTATAAAAAAATTAATACATAGGAGTAAATCTGAAAACAGGATTTAAAAAGCAGTATTATCAAAAAGCCAATTATCAAATAATATCAAAAATCTGAAGTAAGAACAGAGGACTGGGGAGAAGGAAATTAAATATATCAGAAAAATAAATGCTTAAGGCAAAAGATATGTTGTATATCAAGCCACTCATTAAAAAGGAAAAAAAGCAATTCTTTATACATGACACACAGAAGGAGAAGAGTTAGTGCCACAGAGGGATTGCCAGCTCCCGTGGGAGGAAATGAAGAGAAGAATTAGGGAGTGCATATTCTGAAACCACTGGGTTAGAGAATTTTATTTTATTGTTCACCTACAAGAAATGGGATTCTGTTCCAGTTACTTTTCCTTTTAGGCAATTAAACAAGGAAACAAAAGCTGTCTTTCAATTCTAACCTGCTTCCCACCAAGGAGAAAAAGCAGAAATTGGCAAAGTACATACACTTCTGCAGTTCAAATAAATTACAGCTTGACTTAATGTGAAGCCATCAAGAAGATTTATAATTACTCTTTGCATTTAAACCGTAACATTTTTCCAGTCTAAAGAACATTGCACCCCCAAACATTCTCCACCTCTTTTCCAACAGAATATGGTTTCATTACAGATAACAGTCTCATTACTGTGTATGACTGTTGTGAATATAAAAGAAAGCTAGCAGATTGCAGATCCAATCCTTTTGCAATTTATACAACACTCAGCATTCCAAGTGCTGGTTTAAAGGCTTTCAAGGTGGCATACAATCACAGGAGACACCAACCTATTCATACATCCTGGATATATGTGGAAATTAATTTTTTCTTGCATGTACCTTAACTAGCTGCCAGTCAGCAGCAATTCTTTCCTTCACTTCTCCTCTTTACATCATTTCTCATCAGTAGTCATGATTTTAGCCGTAGACAGTCAACACAGAGTCAGCTATTCTTTTACAATATGAGAGCTACACAACAATTCTTGCAAGCACTTTTCATTAAAAGCATGCACAATGCTACCAGAAATGACCTTACTTCAGGCACAAGACAACAGCAGAGGTGCCACTCGGATCAACAAGAGAAGTAACTCCCATCTGCATTTTCCTCAATTGACCCTGAACTCATGTGCATTCAAATGTTATGGTAATTAGTTTACTTTTAAATGAGATTGAAATAATAACGTTAGTCCTGCAAACACCTTGTACGTTCCTGAGCCTTTGGAACAGATGCTGTATTAGCCACTCTCCAAGACTGTTCCCTTTTGACAGCACTGCTGTATATGGGAAGCTACAGAAAATTAACCTGCTCAGTCGACTAGATCAGTCAGTCATCCACACACACCCACAAAACAAAGAGCACCACACCAATTAAAACACACCCCCACAAAAGCAAATTTTACACACAAGTTACCATCAAAACTTTTTTAAACTGCAGACAGAAAGGAGGATTTTCCACATCTTTATACACATGGAACCGGACATATATCAGAATTGAGTTGCATGAGATTAATTAACAGGTCAGGGGCAAAACAGAACTGTAGGTGTTTTGAAGGCTTTGAAAGCTGGAGTATTATTTAATTCAACTTAAAGGCTGCACCAACTACCCAATGAACATACCAGCATTTTGGCCAAGATGGAAAAGGATCATCTCTGCCAAACTACAGTTGTCCTAAAATATTGCAAAATTTGCTTTGAGCAAGTGAAGCTCAGGTAATGCAAGTCACAGCACAGCTGGCCTGGATTTGTTGTCCTTTTCATCATACCAGAAAGCCACAGACTTTTCCTAGACTGGAGAGGAAGATATCCAACAGGCACAGAGGATTTGGGTGAAGAATAGGAATTTTGTACTTTTCAAGACAGTATTTTTTAGGTTTTGCATTTTACTGAAGATTCTTGAGAAGAGCTGAGTTAGCAGCTGGTTTTGTCTGACAAATTATGTTCAGAATAATTAGAGTTTTCAGTAATTCAACTCCTGTATATTTATAAACCAAGATAAATAAGCAGCATGCAGTCAGATAAATATGGGTCTATGAAAAATACTATACACCAACATTTGAATTATTGCAAAACATAAGTATAGGTCCCAGTCCCTCATATAATGCTGTTTTCTACCATCCTTTTTCAGACAAAATTCCCTAGACATCTTGTAATGCTGAAGAAGTTCTACAGAGCAAACATATATCTACATTAATAACATGCCTAAGGTGGACTGGACAGGATTAGTGCCAAGTTATGAAAGTAGCTGAACTATATTCCTATTACACTGGCTTGTACAGAATAAAGGCCCTCAGCAAAGCAGCCAAAAAATGTTTCAAAAAATGTTAAAGCATTCAAATTTTAAGCATCTGAGAAGCTAAATACAAAACTCAGAATTATGTCACTACTAAACTCAGTTCAATTTCAAAGCCTTTCCTCAACTGAAATTTACATTTTGTAGCATATACTTTCCTTTTAATTTCAGTTCTTGGCATAAGCTTTAAATCATGTGGTATTCATGCATTTCAAAAATAGCAAACTTGAACTTCTGACTGTGACATATATTTTTAATGCAAAGATTATTCATTTAATAGATTTGACAAAAATAATCACCAGAACACATACTGCCTGGATTTCGTACAAATGCGTTCTCCAATTGTATTAAACCACAGAGAAAAAAAAATACCACTTTCTTCAGTGGTTCTGCTTCTTTGTTCCCAATGCGTTCCATTCCTCTTCATTTTACTACCTTCACATGTCCCTACTCTCTCACCTTTAGCTGTTTTTCAAACCTGCAGTGGCTTCCTGGCCCTGATTCCCTGCAGTTTGTATCATCAGAAAGACACTGTAACTGGCCTCCCCTTTAGTTTTGGAAGGAAATCCTGCCTCTCCCCTGTTCCTCAACATGCCACCCAAGGTATCACTAAGCATATCCACAAGTGTAAAGTGCACCAGTAGATCCTAATCTATTTATTCTTCTTTTTGAAAGGTTCAAAACACCGTAAGTTAATGAAAAGATAATTTTAAGAACAACACTTGCATTTGCATAACACCTTCCCCCATTCTTATGTATAAAAGTATTATTAAGCCATTACTCATTTTATTGCTGCATAGTTTTCCTCAGATGACCAGATCCTGCCTACAGCATTATGATTAGAGCTGATTAAACCACAGAAAAAAAAAAATACATTAAGGGTAAAAATTCTCAAAGGAAGAAAAGCAATGACTATAAACAAATGGCAGTAAAGAGAAGAAAATAAAATGAAAATAAATTTCTATGACAGTTGCGATATGGACAGAAATAATCTGATATCCATAAAAGGATAAAGAAAATTGTTTGATTCCCAGTTTAACTGCATTTGAGAATTGTGAAGTTCACTCTGCAACGAGGTTTGTCGGTTGGGTTTTACTTGGAAGAAAACCAGAAAAGGTCAGAAAAATTTTGAAGGATCTAGACAGAAAAAAAAAAGTAGTGCAAACCTGTAGTTACGTGGAAAATGGATAATGAGAAAAAAGTACCAGGATAGAAAAAAAAAAAAAATGTAAAAGGGAAAGAATAAAATATTTGAAAATTACTTTCTAATATCAGCATAGCATTTCACTTTGTATTCAAAGCATAGGATGGGTTCATTCTCTGACAAGAAAGGGTTCCATCTCACTTGCCAGCACAATGCCATATGAAGATTTATTGCCAGCTACAGATACCAAATAGCAACAGCAGAAATAAGTGAGTTTCTATCAGTTTTGTAGTTATTCAGGACTGTTACAGGAAACCATTTACCTTTTCAGTAGTGAAAAGTTTTATTTAAAAAGTGTGCTAAAATTGATGCTTTTTAGCATCAGAGCTGATCCGTTCCATGTACTTTTCTTTATTCCCACATCCATATGCTAATGATGTTCCTCACCACCTGATTCTTTCCATATGCTAAACACTCTACAAAAGATAGTGTCGCTCCTCATTCAAACTATTTCAAAGTTTAAAAGTTTAAGGAGGAAGAAAGAAGTATTACCAGGCCCATTTGACACAGACAAGTTAGGCAAAGGTGCCTCTTTCCATTTGGGGAGACAGGGAGTCCTGCTTGTGGTTTTGACTTTCAAATCAAGGTTTCTGGCAGTCCAGATTAAATCCTACCAGCACCACATGCACCAGATTTTTTGTATGACGTTACAGGTTAAAATAACATGGTGATTAAGGCCTTTACTAAATTTTGACCACCAAGCAGGTCATCAAGAAAATTATCACAGCCCTAGGATAAAAGCCAGACATATCTGTATCTCAGTCTGCCACCCTGATTTCAACAGGAAAATGAAAATCTAAGTTGACCAACAGAAATTCTCCAGTTTTCCTTCACCGCCTCCCCCTGCCACAATGTTTTTTCATGGAAAGTTTCAGGGGGGTGTCAGAATTCATCCCTACTTTTACTGTAAAATTGCACTGCAGTTGGTAATGAGGGGTGGAAGCCTGAAATGTGAAGTGAGTACTCAGATTTTTTTGTATCATGCCATCCATATCATCATCTTTCTTGTACTTTGATGAAGAAATTGCAGAAGATATTGTAAAAGGCACAATGTGCACAGGGGGTAATAAATCTGCTGGGTGCAGATAGTCAACGGCCGCAAGTCATAATATTAAGCTTTACTCTTAGCCTCCTACCAGTTTTCATTATCAGGGAAAATTTCTATTAATGTAATCCGATAGCATCATGTCCAAACAGCTCAGCAGTCACACATTTCATACAGCTGTCAGAAAATGATAGCCATTTAGCTTCAAGGTAAAGCCGAACTTTGAATGTTCCTGCTTTTCATCTTTGAAGCTTTGTTACTTCAGAAGATAATTATCTAATTTTGTGACCAATGATGTGTTCCCAGCACATCAAATTTTAATACCCACACTACACAGATTTTTTTGTGTGTGTTTTGAAAATTAATGACTTTAAGATAGCTTGACACAAAATATTCAAAGTATATTGAATAGCCAAACATTAAAATGTGACCTAGAGGAATAATAGGAACACTACCTGCTGTGGCCCTGACCACGTTTCCATAATGCCTTCCAAACAGCATTTCCACAGTGCTTTTACCTAACAGGCTACAGATACTATGACCGCATAATTTTGATTCCTGCTTTTTAGGAAAGTGAGTCAAACCCTTGTTTGTGTATAAATGCAAGAAGAAGTCCCCTCACAGCTGCTGCAGAATAAAGTAAAACCAGGCAATAAGACATAAAACCTTTGCCAGCTGACAAACTGTTTCTGTACAACACTAAGTTCATTTAAGACACTATGAGTGATAAAGATAGGATAAGAAATGGCTAATGAAGCAACTGGGACCTAAATGGTTTGGTTTAGCCCTAGATTAGAAATTAAATTCCTGTGTTACCATTACAAATTAAAAAAAGTCTTTTCCCATTCACGCAATCAACTTAGTGGAAATTACTCCTGAGACTTTACAATTATGGAAGCAGTTACACATTCCTATTGTGAGTGGGGAAAAAGCCCACCTGAATATCAAACAGCAGAGAATTCACTTAAAAAGCCTACAAAGTTTCTGCGAAGTATTTTAAAGCAATAGGTCAGAAAAAGCTTTGAGAGCTGATGAAGCAACTAAGAAATGGTATCATATCTGTGAGTGGGGCCTCAGAGAGGCCTGTCATGACAGTGTTGTGCCTTTCCGTGCCTATGAGGAGATAATGAAGATGATGAACCAGTGCTACTTATGGAGGTGCACAGCTGGAGAAGTGACACTCAGCAGTCAAATGGAAATGGGAACTTCCAGCTCAGGTGATTTCTTGTCCAGATCAGAGACAAACATTGCGACATAACAGGTTGTGGTATCACCATCCTGGCAGGTTTTGAAGATCAGATTCAAAGCCTCAAGAAATTTGTGCTTATTTCAGCACTGATCTCGCTTTGAGCAGGATTCCGAGTTTAAAGACCCTCTAAATCTTCTTCCAGAATGAATTACTCCATGATTCCAGAAATTAGGAAAAACTGAGTTCCATAGTGAAAGACAGCACGACAGTTGTATAGAGGGGGACAATAAGGGTTTGTTTCCAGAACCAGTTTTTCCAAGTCATTAGTGTCAAACACAAAAGTCTGAGTTCTTAGAGTGCAATTAGAATTTTTAAATTCAGTATCAACTTATACAAAACATTAATCAAAAGAGGTCTGCTCAACTTGCACACTGTAGAGGAATGGTGTTCACCTAACACATAATCTGCCACCTGCACAAAATTCAGGGAAGCCTGAAAACACCAGATTTTGAGCACACCAAAGGGAAACATTTCATGAGACTAATCAGAAGCTCAAAAGCATCTTCCACCCTTTCCTAAAAACTAAGAGTAAAGCTTCAATAAGGAAACTACTGACTGTCAGTCATACATATAAACAAGCTTAACTAATGAACAATCAACAGGATCCACCCATTAAGCTCTGATATACTGAATTATAGATATACACTTTTCACATTATATTCCCAATTTTATGAACTAGATTATGTCACCTTACGATTTTTTTTGTTAATGGACCTAAGAACAACTTTTTCCTTTATCTTTTACTGCCTTAACTTTGGTGCTCTAAGATTTCACCATCTAGAAGGATAAATAACAATAACTATCTCTAAGTGCTTCCTGTACTATAAAATTCTTTATGAAAACATTTGGCAACAGTCTCAGAAGAAAACATTTCTCTCTCAAAAATATGCCGATTTTAAAACAGAAAAATTAACATACAAGATAAATAAGGTAGTTCAGAAAGAGAACGACAGGGAGAGAAACATAGACAATTGTGGGGTCAAATTAAGGAAAGTAAAAGCAAAACACAGGAGAAGGAGAAAGTGCTTAACAAAGAAAACACCTAATATTTTAGAAGTGTCTTTGATTACCTTAATGAAGTATATTAGTTTAACTCTGAAGAGTTCTTTCAGGAATCTTGACAGACAGAAAAAAAATGGCTGGAGATAACAGCTGCCAAATTCTCTTGATTAAGAGTCATTGCCAGAACCTGGATGCCTTGAAGGCTGCACCCAACCAACCAAACAGGCTCTACCTAAAGAAGAAAAACTTCAGCTTAAGGAAAAGTCTTCTTCAGAGTTAGAATAGTGAAGAACAAACTTTACCAAGTATCAAAAATTGTGGATGGTAAAGCACTAGAGCTTGTGGCGGGTGCATAAAGAATAAACCAGGAATTTACATCTGATCATTTCCTTCTTTCTCATTGGGACATCACATTGTCTCACAAGCCCTAGTGAAGCTCCATTTTCTGTGTACTTCATAGTTACACTTAACATAAGAACATGTCAGGAGATCCTGGAAAGCTAAACCTGTTGATATCTTACCACGTGGGTGTTGGACTTGAAGTCCAACAAGATGTGATATGAGCAGTCTCCATCTTTATCCAACAAGTTGAGTCTATTATAGTTAATATATTTATTCTTCTATAGTAAAAAGCCATATATTTTAATGAGATTATTTGATTCTGTGCTTATAAGGGGAAGGGAAAAGCAGCAAACATTGCAAGCATTCAGCCAGCCTGGCCAACCTGTACAGCAATGACAACAGGGGTTTAATAACCTGTTTCTACTCTGAGAGTTGAAGGACTCCCCAGCTATGCCTTAAGGAGATAAAGGCATGAAGATTAACAGAGCACAGATACAGACATCAAAGAAGAAATACAATTACTGTCATTGCTTATTGTCCAAAATAAAAGATGTAGCTCATCTTCCTACCATAAGGCAGTTCAGCAAGACCTGCATAATGGCCAAACTGCAAGAGTTCTGCACTGTTCCAGGGTTTTCCTTCAGTAATAAAAAAGAAAACAAATTGAGAGTAGGAAAAAATTAATTCTTGTATTTAAAGAGAGTTCTCATTCATCTGTCATGGATATAGAGAACACATTTATATTGCCATAGTTTCTTTCATTGCAGCATCTCTACACTCCCATGTGAACAAGTCTGTCTCACCCAACCAGTCTCCTCTTTATACCATCCTCAAAAACAGGTGGTTATCAGCTATAAAATGGGTGATTTCACCTGTTAAGTCCTGGGAGATTGGAGGGCAGGATATTTTCAGAAATTATCCGTCCCTGGAATTCATCACTTCTGGAAAGGCTACCAAGACCATTCCCAACTTCTCTCCAGCTATGATTCTGAAAAAAGTGGGTTTGCACTGACTTCCTTTTCAAATACAAATTTTGCAATGATTTGGTCATTCACTCTAAGAAAGTACTTCAGCTTTACACAAATGAACTTGGTAGATACTAAATAGGATCACAAAAACATCCATGTAATTTTGCAAAAACATCATACACAGAAAAGACAAAATGGAACTTCACAAGAACAACACATTAATCCGAGTATTTCATTAAAACCTGTCAGTGAAGCTTCTACAGCAAACTAAAATACAGCCTGCCCTATCAATATATAATTTCTGTTGTACAATGTGTAAGCACTTATTATCAGCAACAAAAAATTGTACCCTACAGAACAGTAATGACATTTGGAAGTGTAGAGTATTGATTAGCAGTGGCTTAAAAAGTGAATCACCACTACAACACAGCATCTATTCATGGCTCTACATACTTTCACTGTCAAGATAATTTGCATGGAGACCAGCTCCTTTAACCTTGAAATGTAAGCATTTTCCAATACAGGATGTGAAAACAAACAACCATAAATGCATTAAGCAAGGGAATTAGCGTTTGCTTCCTTTCAAGACCTGATGTTTTCCAGTTGGATTGTCTGCTCAATGATTTCCACATTAAAAGGCATTACTGGAAGTGTAATGCACGTATCATAAACTTACTAAGGCCATCTCACGTTTCTGTTACATACTAACAATAGAACATATTTCCTTTCAATCATACAAGTAAGAGGATCACACTCTGCTTGCAAAACCTGGAAAGACACAGAAAATACTGCAAAATAGACTGCTGACGGCAAAAGAGCATGGATTCAGCCTGGCTTAAACCAAGACTCTCCTTCTAGTTACAGGGAAACATAAAACATGATGTTTGATACTCAGGTTGATTTAGAGTACATTTTAAAAACGTTACCAAGGCAAAAAAAAATTATTACTCCTGTCATAACATTCAAACAGGAGATGAGAGTATAGATCATTCAAGATGCAGTTCCAACTTCACTGAAGGCAAAGAAAATTTTACAACACCTCCAGAAGAAGCAGGACTTGATTACAAGAAAGAAGGAAAAGTTATTCTATATTATGGAGAGAGAGAACACAGTACTCCAAATTAGATAGCACTGTGATCTTTTTCTCTACAGATCAGTATACTACCTGAAAATTAGTAAGGAACCCAGCAGGTTTTCCTACCAAATACATTAGTACCATATGAATGAGCTTGACTTTTTTATTCTTGAACAAAGAAAAATTAAAATAACCATTCAGAAGAACTTACATCTTTAAGTCTGCAGTTAACATTAAATACTTCAAACACACTGAACTGCTCTAGTTTGACATGGAAAATAACATTGGCATTCACACAGCCCAAAGATCTGTGGGAATTAAAGGGGATGGAGGTTCAAGCTCCAAGTTCCAAAACATTATTTGCACTAATCATCAGAATTACACTGCTTTAAGATTCTCAGATGCATATTTCTTTTATTTTCTAAGATTTGATTTTAATTCAGTGCTAGGAGACACATTTTACATAACACAGACTTCAGGAGTTTGAATTGTAACAAATTAATTCTGAATAGAGCTTTTGGTAAAGCTCCACAGCATTTACCTGACTGGTGGGGTTTTGAATTTGGGCTTTGGGGAACTGTTGGTTTTGGTTGATGGGGGGAAGGGAGTTGTTGCTATTGGGTTGGGGGGCTTTTTTTGCAGGGCGGGGCAGTATTTGTTTTGGTGGTTGGAGATTTTTTATCATTTCTTTGAATTGAAGTCATCAGTCTACAGATCTTTTTATGATTTTTCTCTTATTTTTGATAGGAAAAAAAACATAATTTTTGCAGTTTTAAAATCACTCGGCTGGCAGAGGTTTGAATTGATATCCAAGAAGTCAGTCCATTCTGTCCTTTCAATTGCATGTCTCAATCCTATTGACCCTTCCTTCAAAGCAGTAGTTGCAGTGTCTCAAGAAAAGAAACAGCCTACAAAGACCAAAACCCACATAAGGCTGAATAAAAGAAAAAGGCAATTAATGTCAAGATAATTGGACTAAACTTCTCTAAGAATTTCAGTCACCATTATACAGTTTAGAACTAAAGATAGATGTACTGTATGAATCAGATTCACCAGCTGAATGCTAATTGATCTAAATCACCCCATTATGTTGGTTTTGCACTGGCATTTCCACAGTTGTAAGAAACTCCCAAGATACAGCAGCGCATCCAGTCCGTGAGATAAAATGCAATTCTGCATCTTTAAAAGTAGCAATGCTCTCCTGATGGAAAAACCTGCTTTGAGAGAACACAATGATTTGAGAGCTCCCAACACAATGAAGAATCTGTTGAAAGGAGTAGGCAGACGCAGACTCCAGACTGCTTCAGACCAAGGCAGCCAGTGCTTACATAACAGGGGAGGCTCCGTGAGACGGCTTACATAAGGGAAATCGGAGAGAGCCCTAAACAAGGCTGTCATCATTAAGAAACCTTTGTGGCAGAACCGAAAAATAAAGGGTGTTTTCAGTCACAAACTGTTCCCACATCGGCCATAAAATAATATTGACTGTTCAGGACAAAAAAAAAAGAAAAAAAAAAAAAATCAAGAATTATCAAAGCTCAGAATACTTAGGGGGGAAAAAAAAAAGGTGGTTTCCTCAAAAGGAACCTGAGAAAGCATAGACCACACTGCATGTTCAGAGAAACAGACACTGCTCTGACTTGAGAAAAGCTTTACTGTACAATGATTATTTTTAATGTTAACAGAGGGCACATTACCTGCATTTTATGCTTCCATGTTATTACTGCTATTATTTTGCAACAGTGTGGCACTAAAAACACATTATTATCATGGACACTAATGTGAACAGTAGTATTCCCCAAAGTCTGTTTTTCCAAAACTTTAATCGTAGCAGCTGAAGTGAAGATCTCCCTGGCACCTAAGCCTTGCTTTGCATCCTAATGTTTGAAGCCTGGCTTTGCCCGTGGGCTGTGCTCCCTCATTTGGTCCAGGGCTCACTAAACACAGAGTGTTTACGAAAGAAATGTGAAGAAGGGTTGAGACTCAAACAAGAGAGATGTTTTTTGAGAGTCTAAGGAGGAAAAAAAAGCATCTAAGAGAAAAAATCTGAGTTAATTCTTAGGTCCCAGTAGTATTTCCTAGGGTGAAGAGCATGAATACCTCTACAGCACCAAGAAGCTTCTTGTGCACTGCCAAATCTATATGACAACTGTAAGACCTCCAGAAATCAAGCAAATCAAGAACAATACCATCCTATTTCCTCCTGTGTGTTTTTTTTTGTACACTCAGTGGTCTTCCATCTCTTTAAAAGCAAGGAATAGAACACTTTTAAGTGCTAATTTTGCTTAAAAGCTCATAACAATTGCTGAAGTTATTTACTGAACAATTATTATCATTTTCTGAGCTACTTACAGGGTTTGTATTTCAACTAAAGTCAGTTTCGGAAAAATCATATATTCCAGCTACTTTTAGGAGGCATAACAACATACTTGGATAAGATTTTCATCATGAAATAAAATAACAAAACATTCAATTAAGATAAGGTAATCAGTTTTGGTTTCTTCTAAAATAGTTTCAAAAAGCAACAAAAAGTATTCTTATGCATCTTTTATAAACTCAAGGGGACACCAATGCTGGTGACTCATTTGATGTTCAAAGTACAGCAAGACTTCAGAATTGTAACAACTAAATCAATACTCATAGATATAACCTGGCAAAATTTTGCTTTACTATCTCATAACTTCATTTGCTCAATGAAATTTTAGTATGGGTCAAATGACTCTTAATGTGCAAAGCATTTGGGCAAGAGCGACTGTCAATCATGTCTTGATTTCAAGTGCATCACTCTGAAAGTAGTGCTCACCATGTATGCTGACAAAACGAATTAAGTAACCTTTACATTAATTTTTCATTTAGCAAGCCTTTATTAAACTAAATGGTACTCCAAAGCAGTTGGCTGTTGAGAAATCTATACTGCCCAGAGCCATAATCATACACACATTTTATATCTTCATTTGTTTAACGATGCTTAATTCATAATCAGGAAATGTGGATTTCTCCAGTAATATCAGAAGTCTCACTGCTTCTAAAAGCAGAACCTTGACTTTAAAGTGACATGGACTCTGATCATCCAGAGCCCACAGTAAGTACCAAACACATTCTTCTTGCCTGTCTAGTGGGGACAGAGAAGGTGGAAAACAAGGTGTTTGCCTTTACAGCCCTAACTGTGCTATCACCTCCTTAACTGTTATGACAACTTCTGTCACTGACTGCATGTTGAAGATACTTGCAAAGCTTGAAGTCTGGTATGGTTCACAAGCTTATAGAAGAAATATAAATCACAACAACACAAAAAATACATGTTTAGATCATCTGTCATCCAGGCTCATTTGCCACGACCAACAACAGGAAGCAGCAAGCTTAAACGGACAGAGATGCTTGGAATTCTAAACAAAAATAAAAAGCAACAGAGATCTTATAAAAATTACTGTAACCAGAAGGGGAAAAAAAAAGAAAAAAGAAAAATAGATGATGGGACAGAGGAATAAAAAGGCTCTAAATACCTGCCAAACGTGCATTTTGTCTTTTTCATTCAATAATGAAATATCATACCAAAAGCAAGAAACAAAAACAAAATAGCTTTTAATGAATATACACTGTCCACCTTGAAAAACAGGAGCACAGAGCTGTTAGTGAAACAGAAAGGATGCTGATGAAAAGGTAAAATGAATAGCCTCCAATTACCTTCAATTATAACAACCAATAGGAAGCAATCTTACTACTTCAGAGGGAAAAAATACATTACAGAAGGGATGGCAGCGATATCCACCATGAGGAAGAGAAGAATGATTAAGGATCTCACACTAGCTCTTTGTGGATTTTAGCACGACTGTAAAACACAGTATATTCCATATACACCATATTCTTCTCAGAAATGTTGGGCTATCTGTATTTGGTAGGTTTAATTTTTAAAGCCATTTTTACACAAAAATGGCTGTGCATGGAACAGTTCCAAAGTTAAATAGAGAGGCTTGTTTGTTATAGCCCAATAAAAAAATTAAAGCCTTTTAATAATACCTTATTAGAAACTAATCAAAACTGAAAGCTCCATCTGCTTTATAAATTAAGGGTGTCCGTACAAAACCGTGACAATGTAAGACTACATGGACTTTAAAGAACGTGAGCTACAAGTATAATAAATATTGAGTGTCCAGATTTTCAGAATAAAATGAAAGTTTGCCCAACATGCTGAAGTGAAGCCATTTAAAGGCCTTCAAAGGTAGCAAGAGACCTCAAATATTCTTGTGCTTAATAGCTCCGTGTTTTAGCTTAGTAAAATTCATATTTTACAGTCCTGGGTACACAACTCTGAAAAGACAGATACTGCTAAGGAACTCATATGCCTTTGGCAATTAAGTTAGTTGCATTAAATGTGTTAAAACGATAGCACAAGCTTTTCATTTCAGCTGCTACATATACTGTCTGTTACATAATTTCACACATATAAAAGCCTTTCAAAATAAATGCTACAAGCTCGAGGAATAATTTCCTTCGTAATCAGACAAAAAATAAAATTAGTGTTACTCTGAATTAAAAATCGTGTCTACAAAAAAAATCAGCAGAAATATATGTGTTGACTGAGTGCTCTAATCAGTGAATGTCTCAGTGTTTTTCCATTTACATATTGCATTTGGAGGATCACACATTCAATGCCTCAAAATCACAGCCTTATTTTTAACATATTCCTCTTTTCAGCAACTGTGGTAAAAATAAATCATCTATAATACACAACTTTACTATAGGTTGCACATTTAAATTAGAGAAGACAAAGTCCTTGATATACCTAATACTCAAATCTGCTTTTTCATTACCCTCTGCCCCAATTACGTGGACTTATACCAATTTCTCAAGTTTTTGCAATACTTCACCAGCTTATTACCCAGCTGTGCAGCTGAGCAAGAAGATAACCACATTCATTCCCCTTATCTGTAATGATGTAATACATCCCAGCACTGGGTTGAGATGATTGGGGGAATAATGGGATTGTAAAAACTGCAGAGATGACAAACAACAGTGCAGCCGCCTTCTCCCTGATACAGTGAATTGCGAACGTACAGCACAGGGTGGAACAACACAATATGCACTAATTCTGCTCCTTGAATGAAGTTAACATTTTTCATAAGAAACAGCTGTTTCTGCACAGAAACATCATCACCACAATGCAGCAACCGGACCAAACACCCACAACCCAGGCTGAAGCCCAGGCTTCAAGAAATAAGTGTTGGAGTTTACTTTCTAATGATGGAAAAAGAAAGTCATCCAAACAGAAAAATATCAGTTTAACCAAGGACTCCACAGATAGTGCAGTGCAATGTAAGAGTCATCAGGGACTAGAATGCAACACAAAAATAGATCTTGGACAAAAGCACGTACAGCACTGCTTTCCTAGTCATTTAAAAAATTAAATCTGCCTCCATTTTCTCTGTTAAAACCTTCCTCATTACAGCTGAAGAAATCCTTACCTTCTGCAGGAGCTGGGAACCTGAGTATTTGGCTGCAATAGATTTGATCTCTCCACCAAATGCTGAGGCCCAGAGCTTTACACTGTGAAGAAAAAAAAGAGACAGGAAGAAATGTAATACACATGTCATAGCAAAGCAACCCAGACTGTAACAGCTTCAGCTGCACTCAGAAGGATCCCAGCAATTTTGCATTAGCTCACTAAGGAACCCAAGCACAGCAAAAGATCAGTGAAGCTGTTTAAGTATAAGCACAAACTAGACACTGTGCTAAGGTAAGGCCTCTGATATGAAGCTACCAACCTGCACTGTTAAAATTTAAAGAATCAACTTGTACAGAAACATGCTTTGGCACAACATAACATACATCCATTGAAAAGAAAGTGGCAGATAAAATGGCAAAACGTTTATCTGAATGATAAATTCCCACACGAGAAAGAGTTAACAGCATCAACTTCAGTAAATACAAGCACTTAAGACTCTGTGGCCACATACTCCACCAACACATGCTCCTACAATAAAAATCAAAGTAGTGCTGAGTGCCTTAGAGACTCCCACTTTAAACACAGCTGACAGGGGAGCAAAGGTGCCCTGAACAGTCAAATATCTGCAATACAAAAACATAAGAACTTGAGCAGTCAAGTTCTCATCCTTGAACATGGTCCTGAGAGGAATAGCATGAAAGCACTTACACAGACAAGGGGATCTGCTGCTCCGATCCAACCACATCCACTAAGGCTGTGTTAAAAGCTGTCCAGAAGATAAAGAAACCCCCCCCAAAAGCCCGAAGAAAATTCAGATTTTCTGGCATTGTGCCTCTCTGTGCCTGGAAAGATTTGGGGAAATTCAAGTGAACCTGAGTTCAGCAGCAGTAGGGTTTTGCTTCTACAGCCTCTTTCCACCACTCTTGTCCCCTCCACTAGAACAACACTGGAGAAAAATCACAGCTCCATCCTCATCCCTCCAAAGAAGGACCCTCTCTGTGTAATGGAAGGAGCGGACCAGAAGCAAAGCTCTAATGACTTGAAAACTATTGTGTCCCTGGTAACAGCCAAGCGTTTTCCAGCACTACTGCAGCCACTTGCATGTAGTTCTTTACAACTCCGCAGTCAGCAGTGTGCTGAAGTTACTTCAGTGACCTACTGCTGCTCCAAAGTGCCCTTAGCAGCAAGAAAGCAGACTATTGATTCCAACTGGGGAGGCTGTCTTCTTGCAAGTACTGCTCACTTCGCAAATGGAAAGCTGCCTAGAGTTCTTCTCCTTTCCCGCGCCGATAACCTCCAGCCTTCATCCCAGATCAAGTCAGCCAGTGCATTGGTTCAGTGGAGCAGGAGCAGCAGCCTTTTAACGGGATAGCGCGGAGACAGAGAGGCAGGCACAGGAGGAGCTGGACCAGAGGGAGGGTGCCTCTGCACGGCAAAAGCAGAGAAAGTCTGGAGGAGCTGAAAGTGGAGTTGAGCCCTTCCAGGAAGGCGAGGAGAGAGCGCTGCACATTGCCGGGGGCTGAGCCAGGGAGGGCTCGGCAGGGCTGGCAGGGGCGGGGGGTGGGGGCCGTGCACACCCACCGGAGACCCGGCCAATTCAGGCAGGGCACCGCTGCATGACAAGCATCTGTCTGTCACACAGCCCGGAGAGGCGAAGGATGGCCGGAGCTCAGCCCTTGCGTTACCGGGAGCGCGGAGCATCCCGGCCGCGGCGCCGCACCGAGGGCGCAGGCAGGCGGAGGGAGGAGAGCAGCGGTCCCCGCCGCGGTAGCATCGCCGAGCAACGGGAGCAGCGGGTTCCCGGGGCGAGCCCCGGGTTTAGGTCAGGCTCGCACATTTAATTGAGTCATATACAGCACGTCCTTGTGCATAAAGGCACGTTTTGCTGCTTCCTCCCACGCCGGAGCGCCGCAGCGAGTCACTATCCGAGAGATCCCGACTAGTGAAGGCTTATGAATGAAAAGAAATGCAGCATAAGTAAATCAATGCGGGCTGACTCCAGCCTATGAATAAATTATTAATTTGTGCTCATAGAAGAATCCTCTTGATATAGCAAATATAGGATTACAAGCTCCTCCACTGAGAGCGCAGTGTGGGGAGCAGAAGGGATTGGTCCAGGTATTTTTGTTGTTGCGTTTTAAAATCTACCCTCTCTCCTTTTGCTTTTATTCTTCCCCCTCTGCTTTTTTCTCACCTTCTTCTCCACTAAATGCACAGATTTAAAATAGCAATGAACTTTAATGTAAATAAGTATGGCAAGACCTGAAGATGATCTGAGCGTGGGCTGAGTCATCCTTGCATCATACAATATAGCTAGCTCCGGTGTCCGCTCCAGAATTCTAGTTTCTTCCCTCTGTAGTTAGAATTAACACCTCGAAATATTCACTCTGCCTTTCTATACCGTTCTTGTCTTAACATTTTCTGTCTTGAAGCTCAAAATGTAGTACCTGTATTATTTTCCCCCCCCCCATTAGCATTTCTAAGAGCACTGAACAGTTTGCTTTAAATATCAAAACCTCTATTCAACACCTGGCTGACAAAAGCTTTCTTATTTCTAAGACACTAGGAGTTTAAAAACAGAAAGACTATCTTACAGGAACTGTGTAGAGCAGAGTAGCACAGTAGCCCGCAACTTTTACCACCCACCAGCCATCCCCACCAGGAACAGTAAATAGATCATATTTCTCTCTGTGCTATTACCTTCATACGAAGGCAATAAAGAAAATTTTGTTAAAAGTGATATTTATTTTGTGTATTACTCCATTTTGAAAGACCTATTATCTGCGCTGTTACTGCGGATTTTCTCAGCAGTGTTTCAAACATGCTGCCATGTCACCAGGTGTTCAGCTTACCTACAGGCAGAAATGTAAAAATGCACATGGCTGACTTAGAGTATATCATACCTTATGTGCCCCTTTGAACACATTACATAAACAATAGTATCTTTTCAAGCTAAGAATGAAACAGGAATGGTGGATTGCCTCAATACTTATGCTGTTTAGCTCTTTTTATGTGCTAAACAGTGTTAGTAAAGAAATTCTAAGGCTCATTTTGTGAGATTCAAACTGGTTTTACATTAACACAGATTCTTATCTGCTTCAAGTCAACCCAGTGCCCCGGTGACAAGTAACAGCTAGCTTCATTTTTCAAAGAATTACTGGAAGCCCTAGAAACTTTTTGAAAGCACATACAGTGTGCCTGCATTCAACAGGCCTGAGAAATTTAACATGTATTAAAACCCCCATTAATCCTTGGCAAGAAAAGGTGATAAAGTCACTTGTCAGATCTTGACTTTATTTACATCTATCATACATTCAATACGATATCAGATCTACAGTTTATTCATTTGGAGTGTGTGTAACTGGACATTCATATCTGTTTAATATAGAAATCCTATATCTACTATTGCTAGTCTAAGGGGGAAAATGCACTTGAAAAAGGAAATTTTGCTTGACAGCACAAGCATGTCCACCTTCTTTTCTGTTAACAAACATTTGTGTGCACTATACCAGAGAGTGCTTCCAGCATCTTTCATTAATGCACAGTGGTTATGCCCGTGCAGCAAATCAGTTCTTTGACAATTCAGTGAATGGGAATCCAGGCTGTACCATAACCCACACAAACCAAGGGAAGGGACACCGCACTCTGTCACACTATTGCATTCTGGCCTGACCACTACTGACTGTTCCTGGTATGCAGATCACTGCAGTCTTGACAGACAGGTCAAAATTATTCTCAGCATTTCCCCCACACTGCTCTCACAAGGATGAAGAAACCTTCCTTAAGTGGGTTTTCATAAGAAAGGACCAATGAAAACATCGAAAAAATAATGGTAAGTTCTGCTGAAGGGTTTGAGTCCTTCATACCGGGGATAGAGCGGTGTGCTTCATTATTTGGTACAGCCTAGTGACGTCCAGGAGCAAAAACAGCAGAAAGATAAGTTTCAAAGCACAGTAATGAATTTATCTTTTGGAAGTAATGTGGTATTTCTATCATGACCTTATGCTGTAATAGATAACTGCTAAATCTGGAATTATGGCTGATCCCACTAAAAAAAAAAAAAAAA